>JAMKCH010065796.1:0-127035 GCA_023653785.1 Ophioderma brevispina
ACTTTCTCCATGCTTGTTCCACATGTTCTCAAGCGTATTATTGGGCCTAAAGAGCTTTAAAGTGGATTTCAAGCTCCTGATTTCTTTCTTACCAATGTGTATTGGCCCCATTCTTCCTTGTTTTTTCTTTGTCAAGGTTTTCCGCTGCCATTCTTGCCCTATGACTGCAACTGTAAAGACAGATATTAAACGAAATCAGATGCTTTATATAAATTGAAATCGAACACTGAGATGATCTTGAATCATCACTCACCAACATTTGGACTCTAAAGACACTATAGTGATTTTTCCGAAACCGTCAAAATATTTGACATTTGCAGGAATAGCTTAAAAGTGAGGATAAGCACGGCAGATTCCCATTTAGTTACTTTTTCTAATGAAGAATTGACAGAAAAGGAAGGAAAACGGCAGTGTTAAAAGATACGGAACTCCATCAATTACCTGTTGTAGAGTGTCCGAATAACGGACATAATCACTCAATTTTGATTTTGTTTTTTATTATTTATTTATTCAACTGGCAATTAAACAACAAAATAGAAACAAAGCTAAAAATGAGGTCGATGAGAAGCCAGGGAGCACTGAAAGCACAAAAAGAACTGTCCCACCGGGTGCAGTGCTTCCCAATCAATAGACACGACAAACGCAAAAAGTAGGACACACCACACACACAAGCACACATTACCCCTCCCACACTACACACACACCCACACACACACACACACACAACCATACAAAACCACAACAACATATCGATAAACTGAATACAAGCAAATGCCCACACCCACCTATAATACACAACACACACCCCACACGAGGTAAACGACTAAACATTTAGTATTTAAAAGCATAAAAAAGTATAGTTAAGATTCATTCATGTTCAATAAAATGCGACTTCAATATAGATTTTAAAAAACAGATTTGCTAACCAGGTGAGGAAAGGAGGTCTCTGGTCGTGGTGGTAATAGCAGACCACTGCAATGGGGAAGTTAACTAAAAGGCAGTTAGTTCATGAATTGTTTTTGGGGGGCGATCGAATGCTTGAAAGTTAAAAGCCTCCTTTCTAGTATTGACAACACCACCTGGCCAAAATTGAAAAGGACTAGCATACGTAAACAAGAAACACGCAAAAGAAATGGAAAGTACTCCTTCGTTTTCAAAGTAGTGAGTTTTAAAGTTTTAAGTCTATTTTCATATGATTGTCCCCCTGCGGTGACAAAGAATCATCCTAGTAGCACGAGCTGAATTTGTTCAATTTTTCACATTGCACTCTTATATACATTCCAAACTGGAAAACAATAATCAAGAATTGGTAAAACGAGAGTTGATAAAAGTTTGAGCAAAAACATAGAGTTTTATTCCCGCAACAACTCTAATAAAAAACGAGCAGTTTATTGCACTTTTAACAATGTTATTTACGTGACAGTTCCAGGAAAGATCACGGATACAAGTAAACCTAAGAGTGAAGATTGTCGTTGTATCAGAAAGTATTATTCCACCTGTATGACGGACCGGTTTGCTTCTGGTACTATCATTTGCAGGGTATGTTGGGATATTCGTACGTGTGACAAACATGCAAAAATCTGGACTGTTTTTGAGATTTTTTGCGATTTGCTGATTCAATCACTGCTGGATAGTGCCTTTCAGTCTGTATCAATGCAAAAACATATCATGACCCTAGATGATACTGCACTATGACGGCAATAACCAGGGCCGTACGAAGGATTTTTTTATGTGGTGCGCGGTAAAGTACCCGAAAAAGTGGACTTTTTTGTGAAAATGGACCTAAAACCCCCCTAAAAGTGGTCCTTTTCTCATTACCAAATGATGGACTTTCCGCATAATAATCTCTCTAACTAATTTGGGACCCTTTTTTATCCAAAAAAAAAAAGTCATCAAAAAGTGACCTTTTTCTCCTCCCCCTTTTGTGGACTTGGGGGGTGCACCCTGCCCCCTGCACACGGCCCCCTAAGATGGCCAAAAAACACCAACCCAAATTTCTCTAACGTCATACTACCATCTCAAGCCATCACGAGCAGTCAAGTCTTTGTAACTATACATGCAATCATCTATACCAACCAATAAACAAACACTGCATAGATGCCAAGAGAAATTTTTTTTTTAATAAATAAAATTAATACTTCGCACAGACTCGGGAGTATTGTGTGAAAAAAATGGATCCAGTCTGTCTCTATGTATGTTGGTAGTATCTGACGTAAACCTTGTAAACGCAAGGTGGGTTTCCAAATTGACTAAGTGTACATGTGAATAGGCCAATTGCATTTTTTAAAAACTTGTGCGAGACCAATATATTGACATTATATGTGGGCAGACCTGTAACCAGTACTTTCTTATTTTTGGTGTAGGCAATTTTTTTCAAAGGGAATTTTTGCAAAGGTGTGGCATATTTGCAAAAAGTAGAACTTTTTATTGAAATGTTTACCTTTCTACCACAACAAAGTCACAGAGAGCTCATTAGAAATGTCAATTTGTGCACATTCTAAAAATGAAGGCCATGCTTCTTGTAAGCAAAGTATGCATACAAATGAGAGCACAAAGCAATCAACCTAACCATTTAAGGGTAGTGTCATCCTAGTGCTTTTGTTTTTACAACGAATCTTCTGATTTGTTGCACATTTTAAACATCAAACTGTGTGCTATCGTTACCAACAAAGTTACCATGCAGACAATCCCGGTGTATTTTTTGCCGATTTCAAACAGCTAGTTTGAGACCATTTAAAGAAAGTCACAAAAATCCACATGGTCTTAACGGCGGGAATATTAAGCACCTTTTAACGCTGGGTCAGTCCGCAAGGCGCAGCATCATCGCGTCGCGCAGGTGAATTTTTAACTGCGTAGATGAAAGCCGGGCGCGGTGTTTTTATGATGTAACTTTTTGCGCGCATGCATCTTGGAAAAAAAACGAAAAATAAGATTGAGAATGTAAACAAAAAAACGCTATTTAGACCAAATTATATTCAATGTCTTCTGATTTCTTTCTGATTTCTGGAGTTAAGAGAAACCGGGGATGTTTGATTGAATAGTGCATAAAGATGTATTTCATCACTTTCACAACATAGTCAATTTTGAAGTTTCAAGATAAAGTTATTTGAGAAAGAGACATGCTTGAAATGGCGTGAAAAGCCCCTTTTTTACTAAAACCAAAAACGGAGTTTTCTCAATATTCAACCATATTCGCAAAATTTGGCAAATTTTCAGACAGATAACTCCAAAAATAACCGAGGTACAGGTAAGGTTTAGACTGTCTACGATAGCAGTCGTCTCGCTATGGACGTTTTCTCACTTTTTTTTTCATTTTTTTGATTTCTCTAACTAAAGATATTTTCCCATATATACTCAAATTTTTGGAAAAGAAAGGTAAACATCACACTTTTTTGACATTTTTCCTTATATTTCGAAAAGTAGCTTCATTTTTTAAAAAATGAAAAAAACCGTCCCTAGACAAATTTGTCTTGTTTCTAAAAAATAACATAAGAAAAAATTTCCATGAAAATTCAAATTGTTTTTGTTATTCTGTCTGAAAATATTTGGGCAAAATCAGTTTATTTTATTTTTCTCAAATACGGAAGTTTTACCTTAATCTGATGCCATCATCGGGGTCATCGTCCCAGTGTTGCTTCTAGAAATGTATACTTTTACATACAAAATCAAATATTTGCAAAGTTTACAAACCAAAATAGATACTCGAACCTCAGGTCACACTTGCCCTTAAAAGTCTCTTAACGTGCAACAATAGATTTTTGGGCATCCATCAAAATTGTGTCATATGTAAGTATTTCCTATGATAAGACCCCAATATATTTCTTCACCTTGTATTTTGCTATCAGAAATGCCTTGAAAGTGAAACAAAGGCATTTTGATTTCTTAAGGGTAGTGTCAACCTTAGCGCTTTTGTTTCACACGAATTTCTGATTCTGCAACCATTTTAAAAATCAACTTCTGTGGTTTCTATCGTTACCAACAAGGTTATCCACTGCAGACAATCCTGAGCTGTAATTTTTGCCGATTTAAACTACTTGACCCTTTAAAGTCACAAACCCCGCCATGGTCGTACGGCAGAATTTAAGCACATTTTACAACATCAGTCACAGGCGCAGCAATCGCGTCGCGCAGTGAATTTTACTGCGAATGAAGGCGTGTGCGTGTTTTAATTACATTTGCACGAACGCCTCTGGAAAAACAAAATACTATTTGGAAAATGGTACCAAAGCGCTAATTTAGACAGATGAAATTTCATTTCTTCTGATTTTTGGAGTTAGAGACAAAAAAAAAAAAAAAGGATGTTTTGATTCAATCGTGCATCAAGATGTATTTCCACCACTGCACAACAAGTAATTTTGAAGTTCAAGATAAAGTTATTTTGAGAAGTTGACTGGCGTAAAAGTCCCTTTTTTAACTAAAACAACGGATTTTCTCAATGTTCAATTTTCGCAAAAAGTGGCACATTTTTCAGACCATATAACTCCAAAAATACCGAAGTAAAAGGTAAGGTTAACTTTCCTACGATAGCAGTCGATCATCTCTAGGGACGGTTTTCGCAATATTTCATTTTTCGATTTTTCTAACTCAATATTCTCCAATATATAACTCAAAATTTGGAAAGGTAAAAATCACACTTTTTTTGACATTTTCCCTATATTTCGAAAAATAAGCTCTATTTTAAGAAAGGACAAACCGCCTAGACAAATTTGTCTTGTTTCCTAAAAATCACATAAGAAATCATGACATTTCAAATTGTTTATGGGTTATGCTCTGGTCTGAAAAATTTGGGGCAAAATCATGTTTTTTTAGTATTTTCCTCAAAATACTGAAGCTTTACATTAATCTGATTGCACCATCGGGTTCATCATCCATTTTCTTTCTAGAAATGTATACTTTTACATACAATATCAATATTTGCAAGTTCAAACCAAAATAGATACGCAGACACTCAGGTTGACACTGTCCTTAATTTCAATAGAAAAACATGGCCGAATTTAGTAATTTGCGGAGTATCTGCTCCTATAATAATTCAAATTTCAAATTTTTTAGTTTATTATATTTGTGATTTTGTAGTTTTTTTTTTTAGAGATATTTTTTGTGATAGAGGCAATTACATTAGAGCGAGGGGGGGGGGGGGGGTTGGGGTGCGTCCGAAACGACTTTGTCACGTCGAAAACAGGTTGACGGTTTTTTTAATTTACGTTGAAAATGCAAATTGAATCGACGTTTTTGTTTAAGGACAACGTCAAATCGATTTGCATTTTCGACATAAAAGTTGTAATTCTAAACTCTCGCGTCTTTTCGACGTTCCAGCATCGATTGCCCACTGGTTTAGTGCAAACATCAGAATTTTTTTTTTAGGACAACCTGTTATGTGAAATCTCCATTGCATCTTTAAGACATACATATCATCCTCATACAGAAGGAATCTGCCATTGCAATATATTCCCCAAGGCTTTTATGCCAGGGGATCAAAACATCACACACCCATTTTACACTGGTTTTCAAAACATGTTATTCCAGTAAATGCATACAGTCAGTGGCGTAAGGGGGGGAGGGGGGCAGGTTGGCCCCCTACGACTTGGCCGGGAAAAAAAAATTTTTTTTTTTTTTTTGCAAAAATCATGCTAATCAGCCGTTGCCCTCTGACCAGGGAAATTGGCCTTTTGATCCCTTAAGAGTGAAAATTTCCCAGACTGGAATTTGCCCCCTCAGAGCGGGCGGCCCGATACACCCCTGCATACAGGTTATAGACTAATATTGTTGATAACCCAGCATCTATTTTATTACCGTACTGACCCGCGTATAGTCCCATGCTCGAGTAAATCGCACTCCTAAGTTTTTAGGAAACTTTTTCAGAAAATTCTGAAGGTCGTTTATTATCCCCTGCCAAAAAAGAGTACAACATGGAGTAGTCCACAGATTCGGCAAAGACACTTCTGGTTCACCATTCTCAAGGCTTGAAATTTAACTAACTTAGTTCTCTCGGTATAGACAATGATGTAGATTATTAATCAAATCGGCCAAGTGCACATGTTTTTTTTTTCAACACTACCGTGCGCTGTCCATCTCCAGGGAAAGATTAACAAGGCTTTCTACTTCACTTAGATGTGATTCTACAATATCATTAATACTTTTTTCCATAATATTATTATTTTTTTTATTTTTTTTATTTTTGGGGGTTAAAATTTCAGGACAAAAATATTATAGTTTTTAGGTGGATTTGTTTGTCTGAAACTAAAAAACATTTTTGAACAAGGCCATGTGTAGGGCACCTTATGAGAGCAGCATAAATTTCCACTTTTTCACTTTCTTTCTTTCTTTGTTTTCCATTATGACATTTCTAAAACATGGCATTCAAATTGTTTAAAAAGTTAAAATTCCTAATAGTTCGAAGATATTTCATGTTAGATTTCATAGTATGATATCCACAATACTAGGTCGGGAGGTTACTAATGTATCGATCAGGTGGCAAATTGATTCAGTTCTCGGGACTATTTTGTTCTTCTTTTGCTAAAAAAATCACTTAAGTTACATTAATACATGGCTAGTGACATCACAAAAGGTGAAATTCACTTCAGAATGAGGGTGAAAACTATATGTACTATCAGTCAACATAATTTTCAAGTCTTGCAAATTCGGCAGAAGTCATGAAGTGGCTGTATAGTGTAAATGGGGAGTAGGCCAAGACATTCAACTCCAGCTTCGGGCAAGATTCGGGCATTATCCTACCCCAAAATTTCAAGGTATTTTCAGCTTAAAAAGGGGTGGAACTATGCTTGGGTCAGTATGGTATATAGGCCTATAACACTCAAAACTCCTTTTAATATTTATTTGAATGTACACTTACATAAGGGACACCACCATTGTCAGTCCGGCATATTTGTGGAAGGAAATTCTCCTCGTCTGTATATCCACAGGTGTGACATCTGTAACAGGTGTGCCATCTTCTGTAGGCGTGGCATCTTCTGTAGGTGTGGCACTTTGGAATCTAGAATGGAAGGTTCAATCCAAGCAATAACCTATTCATGCCTCACCATTATCAAACATTTGCCACCCAATCTCACTTCAGCTACGACTAACTGCGCCATGGCAAGTTCAATCTCGCAATGGGAATAGTATTGCGCATAAGCGTACAGTGCAATGATACTTGTGCTGCAAGGCAGTTTGACTATTGGGTGGGTGTGAATTAAGATTTACAAGTTAGGTGATAACAAAATCGTATTGGAAAATACTGGACAAATGCTTACAGTACAAGCATTTTTTTTAAATCTTCAAAAACAACACCACAACCAAAAAATGCTGGCTTCTTTGTATTGCATTGTTTTTACAAATATAAGGCCATTCCTTTTTCCTTATACTAAAAATTGAAGGATTGTTTTTAAATGACCTTATCTATTAAGTGATGGTATGCTTATAATCTATTTTGAGAAATTTGTCCCGAGCCAGTATTTACCAAAATTCAGTTTGACATTTCACCCTATGAAACATTCACTATCTCTCATTTGAAGCACGGCAGATAAACAAACTCATGTTTGACAAAATCTAACATTATTTATTTCTACAGAATAGAACACCCTGGCTACTGCACAGGTTTATGGAGTTGCTCTCTCAAGCTTGTTTTGATCGCTGATGATAGGTACATGATTAAGCAACGACAAATCATAACATCAGATACAGACATGACGAAGACAAACTCTATCTTACTCATATCAAAAGCAAATGTACCTAGCACATAGTACTTGAAATACCATGAAAAAACAATTCTGGTCTCTTGTATCCTAAGCTAACAAAATGTTTGCTTTCTATGAAATACATGCTGGTGTATTGCATGCATGCACTTCTAAAATGACATGAGCTACACTACAAATTCATTCAATTTAATTGTTTTACAGATCTTGCCTAGATTGAACCAAATCTATTATACCAACCCTATGTTCTTGTGCCCATTATGCCAAAACAAGTGTCTTTCATTTGCTTAATAAGGCACCATTACAAACTACCCTGTCATGTAAAGAGATGCACATGACATCACAAGGATAAACATATAGGTTGGTATTCTGAAAGGGAGACAAACTTTAGACCTGGTTTAAACCATCCAGGTTTAGTCTTACAAGAGTGGACCTTTTTCCTTTCAAAATGCTGTGAAAGTTAAATGTAACTGGGTGAGAAACTTCCTCAGGGATCAGGCGGGAATAACCCATCCATGAGAAAATTTTCTCACCTGTAACAGCACACTTTTAGAGGAAGAAAAAAGGTCCACTCATGTAGGACTGACCCTGGTTTAAACCTGGGTCAATGTTAGACTCCCTTTCAGAATACCAGCATTCAATATTTTTAGCAAATAACCTAAATAAAGCACAAAATTGAATGAAAAATATTGTTTCCTACATTCTTTATACTGACGCCTGCTTACCATTCCAATGTTGATCATAACAATTGCATTCCCCTCTCAGTGAATGGAAGAACCCCAAATAAAAATAAATAACACCCTTAAATAGTAGGAACTTTATTCCCATGTAACTCATTCTTTCTACAACTCATATTCTGGGAGTTTCTTTTTCTGTAACCTTACTGACCCATGTGACCTTTTTTCTGGACCACTTATCCGAAAACCGTTCACGGAATAAAAACACATTTATTTCGTTAGGTTCCGAATTCATAAGTGTGGTGCAGAAAAAGTGTCACATGGGTCAGTACAAAACTCCCCATTTACTTCGCTCCTATCCATATTGCTTCATCTGACACTAGCTAGGACATACATTAACTTGCTGTAGGGTGGGTGGCGGCATTGGAATCAACACTGGGAGTGTAATTAAAAATAAAGCCTGAAACAGAATTAGTTGTCTAGTCTACTTAACTGCCTATTGGTAACTTGTAACAAATCTAGGCACGATCATGAACTTCCAAGAAAAAACATGGAAAGTTGGAAAATCTATGAAAACACCCAAAATCAGACTGCAAATAAATGAAAAGCGTAAATTCCGGGCCAACAAAAAAGGATCTTTTTAAACTGAAGATTCTCATCCTGCAAGTCCCATGCAACATCTACTCTAGAATAATTCAGAGACAGAAAATCCGATCTTAAATAGTCACAACTTGGCTATACCCCATAATTGACTTTTACACCCATCAAATGCTTATTGAGTATTTTAGTATTTTCAGTTTATTCCTTTTCAAAATTTGCTCTGTATGTTTGTCTTTTGAAATACATTTATTTGTTTCAAATCGGGACAATCCGCTCAATAGTTTATGGTCGATCAAGCCAAACAGATACCCGCCGTGAAAATTTGGTAAAAATGAAGTTTTCCATATACCAACGTCTCTGATATATTCCTATGTCTATTTTGTTTTGTTTTCAACCAGCTGATATTAAACAAACAAATCAAATTTAAAAAAAAGTGTAATTAACTTAGGTGGGCGCTAATGGTATTTTAACTTAAAATTGTTCTAAACTTCAGTCTTCTATTTTTTTATAAATTAACAAATTTACAACTCATGGTACCCGCGGCACAATACATGTGTTGTTGTTCAAATTTACTTCAAAATAATTTAATCATGTTCCTGTGTAAAATTCTGAAAATAAGAACTTTTGGTTTGGGTATAAGTCCCCTTAAAGGACGTGAAGTAGTGTATTGTAATAAAAATCACCAAGAAATTATATCAAAGGTGTTTTCTGTAGAAAAATCTTTTCCCATTGGAACAGCATACATAATAACTGTCCATTCAAGCAGCCTAAGTGATAAAGCGCGTATGGGTTATGGGATTTACCTGGTCAGTCAGGTTTTCTTTTGAGACCTGCTAACTGGTATGCCTGTTAACCAGTCACTACCTGTCGGCAGGGCCGATCGTCGCGGCTAAAAACCGGACTCCGCCCATCGAGTGTAAGGCCTCTGAGGAGGAGGGTAGCTGTTTACCCCTGGTAGAATGAAAAAGAAGATCTACCTACAAGGCGCAGCTCTGAGAGCTACTGGCGGCCATCCAGCCATGCTGCCGTTCATGTGGGCAAAGTTGCCAAGGCTACGGCCCACCCATCCACCGCCGCATAACGTGGATTGACGTCCAGGAAGGGCATCCGGTCAATTATCTTTTGGCTCCAATAAATCCCTCACACAGCAGTATTGCTGATTGTTAGTTGATCCCGCCACCCTCGTTTACGGGACAAAAACCGATTTAAAACTTTGTTCTAACTAACTACTAAATAACACCCTATGAATGGGTGGCTAGTTTCGTACTCTTTAGAGTGCTCAATGTTATGTTTTTTCCGCATTCACACAAAGGGATTGAAATTGTTAACAATCAATTTTGGAATTACAGTCCGCCGTTCAGTGAATATAATCTTCCATCATTTTGATATTGTGCTGTGGTCTTACATTCTAGAGTTCTTGATCCTCTGCAATTTGTACTATGAAATCTTTTCCCTTCATGTGTCCACACGAGTTTGGCGATATCTGTGTGCTCCAACAGATCCGATGTACATCTTATGTATATTCTGTACATCTAAGCGTGTGCCCGAAGTGATGAGACAGAACCATATCCTGTTTATTGAGGAGATAAAGCTTTAAACTTTGGCAATGGCAGGTTGAAAATGTGACCGCATGAATTCAATTCCCCTTCCACAATTCGTCCCAATTATGAACACAGCTGGTGTGGGCGCGCTCACTTGCATCACCGAATCTGCATTTTGCAGAAGCCCGGTTTTCTAAAGGTCGTAAGTATCTCCTTACCAGGGGGCACAGACATAAACTGCATTAGGAACGCGTTCTGTTTAAAATTCAATGAAAAGTTTAGGGGGATTGATCCAAATTGTTTTTAGTATTTGGACACCAAAGTTTCGAGAGAGCGTAGGGGGATTATTGAGACGTGTTGTTTTTTTTGTTTTCCTCCATCATTGTATAGTATATAGATGGAAGATTCTCAAAACATAATAACAATATAAGCATTTCACAATATTTTTAAAAAAAAAAAAAACGAAAACCTACCAAACAGAACACACACCTACATACGGACATGCGTGCCCTAACAATATCCCCCCTTCTGCTTTTCCAGCCAGGGGATAATAAGCTGACTATGGCCTGTGTGGATCAGATTACATAAGCTTACTTCTCCCGATTACCAAAAAAGGACCGCACTACTATTTTTTTATTATTCAGGTTTCTAAATTGTAACCTTCCTGAATCTTAATGCTTTGATAAGCCCCTAACTTGACAAAAATTTGCTACTAGTGTTTTAAGGCTGTTTTAGCCCCGTTTATATACTGAAACACATTGTTAGGCACATTCAGGCCCAAGGGACGATTAGTCTTTAGTGCATTTTTTAAAGGTTTGACTCAAATGTTTTTTTATTTAAATTTCCTATAAACAAATGAAATTGCTTACCGGAAGGATCAGCTTTCCTGTTATCTTTTGTAGCTCCCTTGACCTCCTCTTCCTTTTTCTTATTTTCAATTTTCAAAATCCTATAGAACATGGTAAATTCACAATAATACAGTTGTCACAGTGTCTGCTTCCACTCTACCGTCAAGGTCACTATCAATAGAAACCATAATCATACAAACGCTGCCACCCTCTGTGTTCTGCTTCCACAGTCTACAGTCAAGGTCACTAATCAGAGAAACCATAGCAACGCTGCCACCAACCTGGAACTTCATTTTCAAAATCCTTTTGTGCCTAACAAATTTATATTCTCTCATACTTATTTCCATAGCAATGAAGCAATGGATTAAGAATCCTTTGGTGGATGTTTCCCTACGCTATTAATGAAGCCAGTTACTTGTATTTTAACCATGCGCTTATGCTTCACAACCGGACGTATCACATTGTCACAGCTTAAAAATAAAAAAGGTCAATTATCACAATTATGCTAACCTGTAACAACAGCTTTGTGTTCTTTTCTTTCGTTTTCTTACATTGCTTGACCTCCACCTCTTCTTCCGTTTATGAATCTGTAGCAAACATTGAGGAAAAACATCAGAACTCATTGTCCAATCAATGTAAAGGGGGGGGGGGTCCATTGGTCTGCAAGGAAAAAAATAATTACCGATTCTGACACCGTGAGTATAGTCCTATGCTCAAGTAAAATCCCACCCCCAGTTTTTAAAACAAATTTCAGAACCATTCTATCCCTGTCGAAAATTGGTCTACAAACTGCCTGTCAAATTTGGAAACCTATTTTCTTCAAACAAAAACCTCTTCACATTGAATTTTAATGATATGCCATTGTTCCAATACCAATCCACTTGTAATTTTATATTCCATCTTAAAATGTGTTCTAATGATGTCTGGAACCTATAAAGTTTTGGTGAAAACAAATTTAAAAATTCAAAGATTCAGCAGATGACACACTGTTTTTCGTTTCATCATTCTCCGCAGGTTTTCTACTTCACTCAGATTTGATTCTACAATATTTTCCCCCTTTTTTTATATTTTTGCTAATTATAAAAAATAAGTCATTGAAAATTATTCAGTTTCGTAAATTCAGACCAAATAGATTTTTGGGTGAATTTTTTTTTTCTATTCTGAAACTAAAAAAAATTTTTGAACAAGGTCTGTGTAGGGTCAGAAGGCATCATGAATTTCTAAACTACAGTAGTTCACATTGCTTCAAAAGTGAAAATTCCCCAGTATTCAAAGATATTCACAGTAGATTTCATAGTATGGATATCCACAATAACGATAAAAATATTTAGGTCGGGAGGTCATAGAGGTTGCCAAATCAAAATGTGGCTGCCACCAATTCAGACGGGGCAAATTTGGTTCAGTTTTCGCGACTATTTTGTTATTTTTGCTAAAAGAAAAAAAAAAAACAACGCTAAGTTGACTTTATAGTTAATTATGCATGATTCGTTACATCACAAAGATAAATCCAGAATGAGGTGGTAAACTCTATAATAAAGAAAAGGGGCATTTAAACTTTCTGAGTCTTCAAAATTCGCAAGTCATTCATGTGCTTTTTTGTGTATGTGGGGCAGTAGGCCAAACTTTTCGACTCCGCTTCGAACAAGATTCGGGCATTATCCAAACCCCCAAATTTTCAGATATGTTCAGCTTAAAAGGTCGGACTGATCACTTGAGTCAGTACGGTATTTTTGGCCAACTCTGCACGCAAGAACCGCTCTTAAAGTGCAATGAGAGCTTTCATCGTATCAATATTATTTTCTGTGATATGTACGATTTCATCTAGATTAATGTGTGTGTACAATGCTGTGGGGCTCACTTGTAGCACATTTTAGAAAGACTAGTAAGTTTAAAAACTAGTCGGGTCCCACCTCTAGACTCTAAAGCAAATCAGGACACATCAGTATCTTAAATTTAAGCATAGACTATAGCACATGCCAATACGTTCAACAACCGTCATACCTGAAATTGTAACAGATACCAAGGTATTAAAGGGATTACAGCGATTTGCCAATCTGAAACACGGAAGAAAATCATCACAACTTCTACTTTTACATTTTTTTTACTGGCCTGGATATGCAAACATAACCGCAAGTGGTTGGCTTTAAATCCGTTATTAAAGACAGTGCTTTTTATCTGATTCTGTAACTCTCTATGTGCGTAGCAAAATTCTGACGCTAGTTCAAAAAGCCTTTTTCCCCGGTGAATCTCACAGATTTCACGTGATATTGTGCACCATGAATCAATACACTTTGACCTCAACACAACATATTTGCTTTGTTTATTCTGGTCCTGTGTAAACCACATCGGCTGTTTAGTTGTAGAGTTTTGGATGCCCGTTGCTGTATGTCCTACTTGCCGAGTGACAATATGACAAATTTCCTAATTCTCTAAATACTTCATTTTTTTTCATATTTTGGTGGTTTGTTAGTTACATGGATTTATACACACTTATCCCTGAAATTTATAAGTTAAAAATGGTTTTTCCAATTTTTTTCGATCATCTCGCCTTAAATCGCTGCTATAAATCCCGTTAACTATTACAGAAATTTCTATTGGTTGCATTTTTGGGGACAACCCCTCCTTTTTTTCCCCTGTCAGCACCTTACCTACTTTGTAAAAGGCGCTCTAAAGTCTCATTATTATTATTAGAGTTGTTAATCATTTTATTTCCCGCACTTTAACACTTATTTTCTTTTGTCTGATAGGTCCCTTTACCCTTTTTTCATTCTGGATCTTACAAACATGAGAGAGATACACATATTAATAATTGGCAGTGTACTTTCTATCCAGATCTGGGATCAATTAGAATGGTTTTGCTTACCAGTACGTAGCAGTTTTTTCTTGTTAGGTCTCTTGCCCCTTTTAGTTCTGTTTTGGGTTGATTCTGTGGAAACCAAGGTAGAAAAAATTTAGTATCAGTATTATTTCACATTTAATAACCGAGGTCACAGAATTTAAACTAGAAGTCATAGTCACCCCCAGTTAAACCAATTTAAAAAAGTCAAGGTCAGTGCCCTGATAATAGCCTTAGTTACACAATAAATAATATTGCCATGTACCTCACTCTACAGTGAGGGCCCCATATAAAGTTACACAATAACCCAGCTGTGTACTTGCTCCACATCAATGCTCCAAAGAGGTTGCAATATACCGTGTGTTCCCAAAAAACGCAACACCTTTGGGCAGGGCTATAGAGTTTTTGAACAAAAGCACGTACTACTTAATCTTTGTTGTAAGGTAAGATGGACTGTTAGCTAATATCTTGAAAATTTCATAAAGTAGATTCATATTTTTAAGATATGACCGCCAGAATCAAGGAACCGCAGGACCCTTTAACCAAATTAAAAGGCGCTATTAACTACAAATATGACACTGTACGTTTTGCGTCCAGAACCATAGGATGAATCTTCTAATTTCCAAGTCCAACCACCATTTCCTTTTTTTTTAAAGACGGCTTCTTTTCTGCAACAGATCTAACATATGAATGTGGTTCCATTAGTAATACAGCTAAAACAGGCATTTACCACCTTAAAATATTGAATTAGAATGGTATGATCAACAACTCTTCGTATTGTCCAATAAGAACAGCAATTGGATTATATGCAATCATTCATCACGTTTGTGACGTCACACAAGAGTTAACCCAAATTAATGACAAATAATATTCTGATATTGTTATTGAGTTTTTGTTTTTGAAAACATAGTTTTTACTTTCATAAAGTTGGAATATAACATTAGTGTTCAGTATACAAGCAAGTGCAGCCCAACGCATTTATCATTTTTATGTAATGTGGAGTTTTGTCTATGAGTTAGTCAGTTTTATATCGTCTTGAAACATGTTTTATCACCAATTTTGTTTTATATTACATTATCCAAGTTAGTACTAGTTGTAAATGCAGTAATTTACCCAGTAGAAGTTGTTTTCCCAGAAATTTGAGGCCCAAGTAAATGTCTATTGATCATATTGCTCCTCCAAATTGTCATTGTCTGGGGAATCCTTTGGTGAAGTATTGTATTTTTCCATTTGTTCTTCATTGCCAGTCTTGTGGTTACCAGCTACTCATTTTTGGTTAATGGGTTTTCTGCGGTTACTTGACTTCGGGTCATATCTAAAAACTATTGGATTCTACCTTTATAACTTTTCAGAGAATTGGTAACAGGTCCCATCCTAGCGTACAACAAAGAATAGTAGGTCACGTGCTTTGTTAAAAACTTATTGTGGCCTGCCACCAGTGGTTGCGTTTTTTTTGGACCCACGGTAATGGAACTTGGGAGAGGATGGGGGTAGTACAGTTCTCATTTCAATTCATGCATCAAGAAATGATTTCCTTACAGATAGCACATCTTTGTTTTCTTTTGTACGTCTCTGCATCTCTTCTTGGTTCTGGATTCTGCTAATAAACAAAACGGTGTTTGATGAATAATATTGATAATAACAGTTGTTTTCCTATTCCGACCATTTGGCATTAAATGTCCTGTAATTAAAGGAACGGAAGTCATACCCTGGCGTCTTATCCCTCCCTCAGAGTGAAGGTACCGTAGTAGTAAAACAAAATCAAAAAGCCATACATAAACCCTAGTGTGTGTAGCAACACCATACAATTAAAAGTCCCAATAAAACCAAATTTCATGCACGTGTACTCCACCGAGTCGTCCAAGGCAATCAAGGCGTGGTTTTATGCCATGAACCAAATTGCCTTCCACAATTCATCATTGTTTGATCTTCAAAACAAAATATCACAAACAAATGTTTAACAACTGGAGTTTGAATGTTTTCGAAAGCCAAATTACTGCTTTACAGATTTGAAGGAATCATCTTTTCAAAAAAATTGGTTTACAAGTTCAAAATTAAACAATCAGGTAACTCTCCCCTGATGATTGGTTTTTATACATTTTCTATACAATAACCACAATTTTAGTGTCTCCTAAATAAAACCAAATGAAAGGTCCTGCAATAAAGTCTACAGTGAAACCATGAATGATACCAATGTCATACTCCACTGTGTCAAGAGTCAAGGCCTATAAGAAGGTTAAAGAAAAGCTCTTAAGAGGCTGTGCAATCTCAATGGAACATAGTCCAAACACAACAACCCCAATGGATTTTTCACCGCGCGTCCCTTTCTCTAGACTACTTACTGCTAGTTCTCTTGGCTCTGTGTTAGGGATAGGACTGCTCTAAAACACTTCTGAGTGAGGCTGTGACTTGCTCAGTTCTCTTAGCTCCTGGTTAGGTTGTGACTGCTCATGAACCACTTCTGCACCAAGTCTCGTTTGCTCTGGGTTAGGCTGTGACTGCTGTACACCTACTTGCTCTAGTTTTCTCATTTGCTCGGGTGAGGCTAGGCTCTACCCCTATTGTTCTGGTTTCTCTTTGCTCGGGTTAGGCTGTGACTGCTGTACAACTACTTGTTCTGGTTCTTAGGCCTGTGACCTGCTGTACAACTCTTGTTCTTTGATTCTTTGCTCTGGGTTTGGCTGTGACTGCTGTAGAACTACTTGTTCTTGATCTCTTTGCTCTGGTTTGGCTGTGACTGCTGTACAACTACTTGTTCTTGATCTCTTTGCTCTGGGTTTGGCTGTGACTGCTGTACAACTACTTGTTCTTGATCTCTTTGCTCTGGGTTTGGCTGTGACTGCTGTAGAACTACTTGTTCTTGATCTCTTTGCTCTGGTTTGGCTGTGACTGCTGTACAACTACTTGTTCTGGTTCTCTTTGCTCTGGGTTTGGCTGTGACTGCTGTACAACTACTTGTTCTTGATCTCTTTGCTCTGGGTTTGGCTGTGACTGCTGTACAACTACTTGTTCTGGTTCTCTTTGCTCTGGTTTGGCTGTGACTGCTGTACAACTACTTGTTCTTGATCTCTTTGCTCTGGGTTTGGCTGTGACTGCTGTACAACTACTTGTTCTTGATCTCTTTGCTCTGGGTTTGGCTGTGACTGCTGTACAACTACTTGTTCTTGATCTCTTTGCTCGGGTTTGGCTGTGACTGCTCTAGACATACTTCTTTCTAGCTTCTTGCTCTGGTACTGTCTGCTCTAGACCACCCTCTGTAATAATAAGGTAATAGATAAGGTAGAATTATTACACCTCATGAATATTTATTAGCTAGTTTACTGTTTTAGTTGACTTCCATTTTAACATGTAGAAAAAATAAACAGTTCAAAATAAATATGTCTCCTCCTGACAAAGGTACATTTATCTGGAAAAGTTAGGCTCTCAACCTGTTACAAAAATGTGATGTGATCTGGGAAAACCCGCCACATGTCGCACAGGACAGTTTTGAAAAAATAGCTTACATCTGTTATATTGTACTTTATTTTTTGTCAGATTGTATACGGCATAACTTTTGATGTGTGTTTCAAAGAAGAAAGAAGTAAACAGTTATGGAAACTTAATATTTCAAACTCTGCAGTGATAGTAAAAACTCAAAATATAAATTTCCCACCATGTGGCAGGTTTTACCAGATCGCATTACAAATGTGAAATGTACACAAAACAAATCACAACATTTAACCTTCCTGAAATGACATAATTTATTAAATTTGATGACTAATTAAAAATGACACTTGTGCAAAGGGGTTTAAAGGTGGGTGTTCCGATTTATGTGTATCTTGTTCTCTACTTGATATGAGAGCCTGGCACCTGCATACACTTGCCACCAAGCGTGGGAAACGAACTTGCGGTTTTTATAATAGAAGCGATGATATCAAAATTGTACTACTTCCGGGTAAATCAGGGGGTCCCAGAGGCAATCGGAACAAGCACCTTTAACAAAAATCCCGGAGAGAAGTTCCAACATGCCTAGTACAACACAGGAATACCACACACACTTGATTTTGGTACCAATAGATAGCTATGGTTATCTTCTTTCCATTGCTACCAAAATGAGTACCAACATGCCTCGAATTATGTCAACTAAACTGACATTATAAAGTTCATGTCATCAGCAAAACTGTCAATTTCCATAGTATAATATCTGATTTCCACATTTTTTTTGCTCTACTTAATGGTAAATGTCTAGTTTTATATCCTCGGAGCCTTTTAGTGCTACAATGTTTTGAGTTTGTAATATTGCAAAATATAAATTTTACACCCTATATCCAGTATTTTATACTTTCCTCAACTTACGACGTTATAGTGAAATCATAATGGGAATGTTGGTACTTATTTTGATACCAATGGAAAGAAGAAAGTCTAAGCTATCCAGTGCAGTGGTACCAAATTTATGGGAATCTGATGTTCATTATCAAAAATTATAGGGGTTGGCAACCACCCCCTTTGGGAGCTTTGTTACAAAAATGGCTCAGGTAGGAGGTTTAACCACATTGTTTTGCCTGGGTGTATATACTGTACTTCATAGAAAATGAAAAACAAACAAAACTAGCAAACACAAAAACATTATATGCATGTTTGCATTTTGGGAAAATTGAATCTTTAAATAAAATCTTCATTTTATCGATTGTTAAAGCCCGATGCAAGAAAGTGTCATTTTTTATTCTTCATCAAATTTGAAAATCTGTAAACCACCAATGGCGGTATGGACGGATTGCTTTTTTTCAAATGGTATGTGCAGCTCTTGTACATGTATAGCTTTGAGTACCTCCAATACAGCCAGACTAAGTGGACTGTTGCGTGGACCTGATCCTCATATGCATCTTTACATAGGCACCTACACATCTAAATACAGACCTACACACACATGGCCATACGGACCTATACTTAATACACAGTAGACTATGGGACTAATTAGCTCATCTAGAAAAAAGAAATGTTGACTTTTTGTGAAATGTTGACCTTTTTTGACATTTCCCCACCCCCTTCCCTGTCAGACCCAGGGGAGGACCCTGGGGGAATGAATTATATGGTTAGTAGGGGCTTGTCCTCTCCTACAATATACCAAAGTTTGGCTACTCTAGCTCATCAAGGAAAAAAAAGATGGCAAAATATTTACCTTTTTTGTGAAATGCTGACTTTTTGACATTTCCCTACCCCCTGTCAGATCCAGGGGAGGACCCTGGGGGAATGAAGTACATGGTTAGTAGGGGCTTGTCCTCTCCTACAATATACCTAAGTTTGGGTAGCTTGTCTGGAAAAAAGTTATGGCAAAATGTTTACCTTTTTTGTATCAGACACACACATACATACACACATCCACCCATCCAGACATTGCCATTAATTTTCATAAGCCAGATTTTGCTGCGCAATCTGTCCAATAAATGACGCTATTTTGTGGAGAAGGGTAACTGTTGAGTGAAACTTTTTGCCCATTAAATGTGTAACATTTCCGTGTACATTTTACATTTTTGTAACAGGTTAAGGAGACATTTTTTTTAAAAACTGTTATTACATATGCAGAAGTTTTTTATTATTCTGATTACTTGCAATTAAGTAAGACCTAAAAAAAAGGTTGTTTGCCCTTTCCGACCGACCCAAAATATCGGAAATCATTGGTCGTTTTTTGGGGGGATTTAGAAGAAAACAAAAATTAAAATACAAATTAAACTACACCAAAATGAATTTTAAACCAATGTCCTGAAATACAAACCCCCCAAAGCTTGGGGCAAACCAATTCCAAGTGTTCTCTGGCAGTATGATGCACATTTTAATATGTACGGCAAATGTAAACAACAACATATTTTCCTGTAGGTATTTCATTCATAAAATTGTGCCGCTCATGTTTTTTAAGCAAAGACTAATCTCGATCCCATCCCCTTTTCTTTAAATGCAAAGTTCTATGTAAATATGTAGACATTCATGTGTAAAGATGGAAAGGGGATGAGATTCAGTATTTTATACAGGTCGTTTGATGTACGTAGGAATGTGTAAAAATAACAGCGTGTATGTGATTATTTTTATCTACATCGTATTCATTCACCAAAAGTGTAGGACAAATAAAAAAAATAAACAAAATGAGTTAATTTAATGAGGTTGAACAAAACAAACATCAAATTTGATATAATTTTTGACACATTTTTATCCCCCTGGCTTGAAAAGCAGAGGGGGATATTGCGAGGGTGCGAATGTCTGTATGTATGTGTATGTGTGTGTTCCAGTTCGGTTAGGTTTTGGTTAGGTTTTCGTTTTTCGCGTCTCCTTCGAAAAGTTAAAACCAGTCTTGGGGTTAAGGTGCAATAGGGGTTCCTTCATTTGTGGATGATGTCAAAGGTCATAGACCAAGGTCAAAGGTCGTCTGAGGTCATGTTCTAGACTGTATATTTAGATATTATTTTTAATATAGTCCATGAAATACACGGCACAATACTGGCAACCTTGTGTGTGATTTAAGAGGGTCGTCGAGTGCCAAATTGTGTAAACACGTATTTCAATACGGAATAAATTGCAATCTCATCATAGTGCGCAGTTCACACTCCATAGAAAACGTTTTACACAATTTGGCACTCGCCAGTGGTGTAAAGATGGCATCTGACAGCTACACTGTGCGCTTCACAGCAAAATACGGTGCTTCCGTTGTATTTAACCACATCGCATCTGTCAATTTGGATGCTACATTTGACAGTTTGTACCAGAAGTACATACTAGATACAAAGTATTCTGTGCTACAGTTGGAAACGGTATTGGTGGCTGCACTACCAAATGGCCCTTGGCTTGGCAGAATGTTGGTCGCGGTGAACTCATTTTGTTGTTTTGAAAGACATTAAACCTGTTTAGATAACATAAAATTTGAAGTCATTGCATTTCTCTTGCGTCTTGTATTTAAAAAAAAATGACCAAACCGACCGACCCTCCCGATTTTCAGGCCAAAAGGGCAAACAAACATATTTTTTTAGGCCTAATAAAGATGACATATCAATATAACATAAGACATGTTTCACAGTAAAAGGACCATGAGTTCCCTTCATGAATAGTGTTGTACTAGAAAGCAGAAGTTTTGAGTTTATTTATAAGGACATGTTATAAATAGATAATAGTTTTTAATTTTTTGAAAAGCATTGATAAATAGCGTTTTTAGCAAAATATGTGTTGCTAACGTTACTATTTTTTGGACGGACAGTGTTATTCCTATGTGAGGTCAAAAAAGAGTAATGTTAGCAGTAAACTTCAGACAGGGATTTCTTTCCATCAAAGAGAAAAATAGTATGCAAAACATTATTTATGTAAAGTTTGGTACCAAATATCTCAACCTGCATTTTATTCAATCTGGTAAGACAATATCCACGATTTAAATATTGCTAATGCTACGCATTTTGGACGGACATTTTGGGAAGTGTGTGTACATCACTATTAATGAAGGGAACTCATGGTCTCTTTACTGTGAAACATGCCATAAGAACAGATTGCCTACTATTAAAAAGATAGAGCATTTGTTACCATCATTGTGCAAATTGACATCTGCTATACATGGTTTCCAGATTTAAATGAAGATCCTTCATGTATGGCACAAAACTATTAGTCATAAATGATTAAGTGAGTGTGTTTCTATGACTGAAAAAAAAACAATTTTTGATTTTACTAATTTGTGGCCAACACTAACTCACAATACCTGTGTTACTATCTGGGGGGCATTGGGGCACTCACATATGAAATGGACATGGGTGTAAGACTTGTGCCTCCAAACCCAGGGATATTTGGTGACAGAGGACTGAACAAAATAGTAGTCTGGTTGAGAGACAGGAAAATTGCCCCAAAATAGGGGCTTTCCGATTGACAAATTTGCAAAGTTTTTAAAAAAAAAATGTGGTGTTTGGGTGAGATTTTTGCAAAATTTTCTAATAAAAATAGAGGTCTTTTGAAAAGGAAGAAAGATGAAATCTTACCAAGTTGACACTCGATTATTTCTGATCATTCAAATTTATCTTCTGAAAAGGGAACGTAGGAAACCTTTGGTTTTGTAGATATGCAGCGCCGTACTGATGTGCTGTATGTCTTATGCATTGGTTAAATGTTTGAGGTCAGTAGCTATGTCTACACACTTCATTGTAATGTCATAACACTAAAAAAATCTGCAAACTTTAAAGAATGTTTTAGTTTTATTTTTTAATGTTTACATCTCACTTGGTCATCACAAGATTTAGAGACAAAATTGAGTCAACACATACCTTATATAAGACCAAGACCCGACAATATGAGCACTATGATAACAAAACCAAGGAGAAACAGCAATACAGCCAATGTGTAAATCACTCTTTTCACTGCAGTCAATATCCATAGCACTCTGAAATGAAATTAATGGTAAAAAAGAAACTTGATAAATATTGTGATTTTGTCCACCAACAAAATCACACATAGATTTACCACGATTACTAAAAAATTAAAGGTGCTTGTTCCGATCGCCTTGGGATTAACCGGAAGTAGTATAAATTTTGACATCAGATGACGGACGTATTTTTCTTATTGTTGTCCTGAAATTTCAGCTTTCCAAACCATTTCTTTCTCAAGATATAGATAAAAAACCTACCGTTTTAGTGGTTAACCATCAATATTAGCACAGTAGTGAATAGGGCGTTGCCACTATTATCTATTTCATTTTCTTTTTTTTGCATCTAGCATCAAAAACCGCAAATGTTTTTTCCACAACGCGGACTCAATAGTCAGTGGTACAATTTTGTCGGGCTCTCGGATCAAGTAGAGCAATACGATAGACAAAAATCGGAACAAGCACCTTTAAGATAAAAGTCTTTTTAAAAAAACCTCTTCGTCATTATAGTAACTTTTAGAATTTCTTCAGTTGTTTCTTTATTTTTTTTTACTAACTTTCATTTCTTAGCCGCGCAAGTGCACACAGGCCTATAAAGTTACTAAACGAGAAAAATCCTCTTTTATGGAATAAACTCAATGCTAGATTACAGTTTATTCCGTTATAGGACCAAAAGTAACGTAGTAACTCTAGTATTACCCACGTCAAGAAAAATCCCCCCACCATGTTCAATAACCCACAACGTTCATTTCTACTAAAAAATAACCCACAACATTACTCTGGTAAGTCCACTCACACACACACAGAATAGAAAACACCAAAATGTAAAGTTCGGTGGTCATGTCGTAGAATTTTGGCCATTGCCCGAGTTAAAGTTCTGTGGCAGAAAGTATCCTGTCCCAATGAAAGAAATACACTCGGATGAAGATTGGAAAAACAAATACATCAAGAGCCATCAATCTGGCAACTCACTCCTGCAGCTACTCCTAGCACATGGAGTTTTAAATCTAGAGTTTTGTACAGAAAACACGAACAGAATACTTACCGACATCAGGGTCGAGAGATGCCCCGTAAAGGCCCCGTCTTGGCTCAGTAGTAACTTCCCGTCACAGAAATCTGAGGAGAAAACAAGCAACAGAAAGTGTGTACCATTGTAATCAAAATTTAAAAGCTAAACAAACACAAACAAATACACCAGGAGCCACCAGCCGGCGACTCATTCTAGAAACGTGCAGTGGCGGGGCCACGGGAGTGCAAACGGGGGGAATTTTCCCCCTAAACTTTTTTCTTTCCCCTTGGCTGAAAGAAAAATGACAGATTTTTGGCAAAAATCAGATGATTTGGGACCTAAAATCGCCAACTACTACAAACTACTAAACCAAAGTTTTAAATCCGGTTTTATCCCCGTAACGGGGGTGGCCGGATTCACCTCACATTGCAGCAACCGCCCTGACTCCTTCCTTCCACTCACCCGATTCAATGCATCCTCCATCCTCAACCCAACCCTCCTACCTCCTCCTCCACTTGTTCTTCCATGTCTTCTTTCGAGTCCCCTCCTCCAAAACCGCCCACCTCGAACTCAAAAGCCCTTCTTAACCACTGTAGTCATCCTCATCAAACAAATGCCCATACCAACGTACACTATTCGCCTTCGCCAATCGGTTCCACGGCCTCTCCAAACCCAACATCTGACCTCAAGTACTCAGGTCTCACTCCTGTCCATCAAATTCACAACACTATCGCTCTCATCATGTTCTCTATGTCCCCTCAAACTCCCATTCTCATTTTCACTCAGACACACGTCTCACTCCCATTACAGCGAGCACACTAAAAAAATCTCTTGTTACATGCCATTCCTTTCATCTTCAAAGGATATCTTTTCCCTTGCAACAACTCCCCACATTCCCTAAACTTCACCCACCCATACCCAGTGGTGGCACCAGACCTCTTTTTCTGGGGGGGGGGGGCAAACGGGGGGGGGGAAATTTTTGGGGGAAATTTGGGGGGCAAAAGTGAAAGTCTGGGGGGGGGGGGCCAAAATATCACAATTTGACAATTTAACCAATTTTGGCCCACAATCACACTGTGCCCCCCCCACCCCCACCTCGTGGCGCCGCCACTGCCCCATACCTCACTCCGCTGTCAACAGCACCCAACATCCACCACCCACACTAACCTTATCCCTAGGTATGTGAAACTCCTTCAAATGACTCCACCTCATCAACACAACTTTTCCTCCTGGTCCACCATCCCTCCAGCTCCCTTCTCAAATATCTTGCCAAACTAGGGGTCCCCCGCTCATCTTTGTGTATTTCCCATGGATCCATTCCCACATTTATACCACCCCATACTGAATTTGCTTTTACTCTCTTCCCACAGACCCCACATGGGTCTACCTTACTTGTCCACCTCCCTCTCCAACCACTCACCAGCTCACCTTTGTCTTTCCAAGGTTACCTTCAGACCCTTACTCTCAAAAGCCTTCTGCCCTTTCCAAAACTTTCCCTCAGTCCTACAATGTTCACTCAGTTAAAACCAAGTCATACGCATACAACATCTCACTCACAAACATTCTTTTGCATCTCTGTTGACTACATTCAATCACAATTGCCAAAAAATCAATGGCCGGAAAGTACAGACATTGATGCATCACCACCTTCCCTCAAAATTTCCTCAGACAAATCAGACCCCACTCTGGGAAAAACAATTGGCAATTTGGCCCAAAATTGGAATTTTAAAAAAAAACCTCCAAACTTAATCTTTCCACCACCTCCAGAATTTCACTTTTCCCCCACCCCCCCCGAGTCTGGCGATGCCACGAGGAACACGAGCTAGGGTTACATCCCCTATACTACTTTAAGTTATTAAAAACAAAGCGTACACTACTTTATTAGAACAGAAGAAACAATATCGGCTTCATGGCATTGATTGGTCTGTATGGCAAAGCATTAATGAAGTGCCTTTTACAAAAAGTTTCCAGGGCTACTAAAACCCGCTGCTCTTGGAATCGCTTTTAGGGGTTATATAGGGACATTCTCAGGCAATGGGACATTTTAAAATTGACTTGAAAAGCAACAGGAGTCAAATGACCGTGAACAAATTATACTCGCCAAATTTGTGACATTATTCCTTGTGCTTTCAATATAGTTGATCAATTAGTGCATTTTTGTGTTCAAAGTCTCCAGACACACTCTCTGCAA
Organism: Ophioderma brevispina; assembly: GCA_023653785.1. Lineage (NCBI taxonomy): Eukaryota > Metazoa > Echinodermata > Ophiuroidea > Amphilepidida > Ophiodermatidae > Ophioderma > Ophioderma brevispina. The sequence continues at coordinate 25,756 of JAMKCH010065796.1, forward strand.
ACCATATATAAAATTTGGAGTGCCAATGCATGTCGCACCAAGACGGCGTCAATGACCCATGACTAAACGTCACCGGAAAATCACTTAATAACTATGCTCTTTTTGTACCTTCCCAAGAGGCTTTTCTTGTGGGGAAGGGCTTGGTGAGGCCCTTCCTCATGTTGGATCACTTGTTTAAGTTTACGCAGATAGAATAGACTAAGTCACAAAGGGGAAGTATAGATATGCCATGCACTATATACAGTAAAATGATCCAACTAGGGCAGGACTGACAAATGGTCACAAGGTGGAGGAAGCGGAGCCGGCTCTCTCAGTAGAAGTGGGATTTAGTGCATTTTTTTATGGAAGCTGCATGAGTTTTTCTTTTTATGTAAGGCGCCCAAATATATACCATTTTCAACAAGTTATAACCGAACGTATGGAGAGTTGGATAGACGTCATCCATAGAAACATTCTGAAAGGTAGTAGTCTTCCATCCTGTTGCTTCCATAATTCCATTGATATTCATGCTTACGTGAAAAGCCCAAGAGGTTGCCTGACTTATTATTTCATAAGCATGAGGATTTAAGGCAACATTGTTAAGGGTAGCTTTAGATGCAGGTTTGTATGGTTTGGTAGTTGTAATGAAGAGGTGGTCGGACAGCAAAGAACTCAAAGATTTTCTAATAAAGGCAGTTCAATGTTTAAGAGATCTTACAGGGCACCAATGTTTGTCATCTGGATTCCTGGTAGCTATTGCAAGTTCTGAAAAAATGATGGGTTTCAGAGCATTAGAAATAGTGGAATTTATATTATTTGACTCTGAAAATCTCATGTACTTCTTGTCAATAGAAAGAGAATTTATTTCAGCGCATCTTCTAGTAGAAGCAGCCATAAGGAGGAAAGCAGTTTTCAAAACATCACTAGATTCACTATGGAAAGACATGTACTTTCGTACTTCAGCTGCTTGAAACACGTCTAGACTTCTTAGCAGAAATCACTTCATCATAACAAAAATCATCAAGTTTTTGATATTTTGTCCCCCAGAATTTCAGTTTCTCAAAAAAAAATCACTTTTCCCCATTCCCCCCCCCCCCAGAAAAAGAGGTCTGGCTCCAATGGTCAAAAGAATAATCCAAATCTCCAAAACATTGTTAATAATGGGTCAAAAATATAAGTATCCCATAAAAAATAAACATGGTGCCCCAACTGAGACACAAAATGAACAAAGTATTATGGGATTTTCCGGTGACATTAGTCACGGGCGCATTGATGCCATCTTGGTGATACTAGGCATGGGCACTCAGAAATGTTTGTATGTGGCAGAGAGGGTGGCTCAAGGTTAGTTTTTTTTGCACTAGTTGGATCACTCTTAACATAGCGCATGCAATAGAAAATGGAGTTTTAAATCTAGAGCTTTGTATACAGAAAATAACAAAATACTTACCGACATCACGGTAGAGAGATGCCCTCTAAAACGGCCTCGTCTTGGCTCAGTAGTAACATCCCGTCATACAAATCTGAGGAGAAACAAACATAAGGAAGTGTTAGTACCATTACAAAACAAATACACCAGGAGCCATCAATATGGCGACTCACTCCTAGGATGTTACATCCAATTGGGAGCCTGGCGGACAAACTGCACCGTTTGTCTCCCCTGCGCGCAAGCCAAACCTGCAAAAGAAGAACATTTAAGAACAAAGCTTACACTACTTTAATTATTTAAGAAGAAAGAAACAATACTCAGCTTCGGTAAAACGGTAGAGACATCCCCTCAGAAACGGCCGGCCTGGTCTGTAGGGTAAAGCATTGAAGTAAAACTAATTGGTGGCATTTTACACAAAGTAAAGTTCCAGGCTACTGAAAACCACTGCTCTTGGAACTCACTTTTTAGTGTAGAAACTATTTCTCAGGAAATGGAAATCTAAAATAACTTCAAAAGTTAGTTAAACAAAAGTTTTAAATCCATTTTCCCTGCTAAACGGGGGTGGCCAGACTCACCTAACTCAGCAATACTGTTGTGTGAGGAATTGTTTGATCAAAAGATAATTGACCAGATACCCTTCCTGATGCCAATTGAGTTTTCGGCGGTAGGCCTAGCCTTTAGGCAACCACACCCACTATGCAAGGCAGCATGTGCTGGATAGCCGCCATTAAAGGTGCAACGAGAGATTTTACATATCAGGTGTCCCTAAAAATATAGAAAATACTGATTTTTGCCCTGATGTAAAGCTTTCCATCAAAATAACCCCATCTGAAAGGATTAAGCTGCGAAATGTTTCTTTGGTACAAAAATTGTGAAATTACTAATTTCGTATAGGAGCAAATACGAAATTCAGCCTATGTTTTATATTGAAATATAAGCAAATCAGAATCACCTTTTTTTCTCTTTTAAAACATTTCTGTAGCAAAATACAAGGTTAGAAATCTATTGAGTGTCTAGTCTATATGAAATTACTTATTATGACACAATATTTGGGTGCCTCAAAAATTTCTTGTTGCACCTTTAACTCTTCAGAGCTGACAGCCCTTGTAGGTCGATCTTTTCATTCTACCGGGGTAACCATGCTACCCTCCTTGTCAGATTTCCTTAGAGACTGGAAGGGGGCGACAGTTTGGCCACTGACAACCCGGCCCAGACAGGTTTTACTGGTTACCATATACCCCCTCAAGGTTTTTTTTTTGCACTAGTTGGATCACTCTTAATATAGTGCATGCAATAGAAAATGGAGTTTTAAATCTAGAGTTTTGTACACAAAAAATAACAGAATACTTACCGACATCACGGTAGAGAGATGCCCTCTAAAACGGCCTCGTCTTGGCTCAGTAGTAACATCCCGTCATACAAATCTGAGGAGAAACAAACATAAAAGTGTTAGTACCATTACAAAACAAATACACCAGGAGCCATCAATATGGCGACTCACTCCTAGGACGTGAGCTAGGGTTACATCCCAATTGGGAGCCTGGCGGACAAACTGCACCGTTTGTCTCCCCTGCGCGCAAGCCAAACCTGCAAAAGAAGAACATTTAAGAACAAAGCTTACACTACTTTAATTATTTAACAACAAAGAAACAATACTCAGCTTTGGTTAAACGGTAGAGACATCCCCTCAGAAACGGCCGGCCTGGTCTGTAGGGCAAAGCATTGAAGTAAAACTAATTAGTGGCAATTTACACAAAGTTCTAGGCTACAGAAAACCAATGCTCTTGGAACTCGCTTTTTAGTGTAGAAACAATTTCTCAGGAAATGGACATGTTTTTCCCTGCTAAACCGTGGTGGCCAGATTCAGCTCACACTCAGCAATACTGTTGTGTACTGTTTTTTTAGTAAAAGATAATTGACCAGATGCCCTTCCTGACTCCAATCGAGTTTTCGGCGGTAGGCCTAGCCTTTAGGCAACCACGCCCACTATGCAAGGCAGCATGTGCTGGATAGCCGCCATTAACTCTTCAGAGCTGACGGCCCTTGTAGGTAGATCTTTTCATTCTACCGTGGTAACCAGCTACCCTCATCAGATTTCCTCAGAAAGTGGATGGGGGTGACAGTTTAGCCACTGACAATCCAGCCCTGGGACAGGTTGTACTGGTTACCATATACCAATAGCAGGCCCTCAAATAACAGGAGGTTGAATGAGTAGCAGACTATTTCTATATGGTAGGTTATTCCAGGCACTAATTGTTCTAGCGAAAAAAATGTTTGCGAATACTGATGTCTTATGGGAATGGTTTGTGTCCTTCTAGAATGGCTAAAATTGGGTTAAAAAGTGTTGTGATATCGAGTTGTTTATGAATTATCTTATATAGGCATGTTTTAACGATGGGCCTCCCTGCACTTTTCGAGACTGTCCCATTCTAACTTGGCCAGCATATCTGAAACACTGGCGTCCCTTTTATAATTCCCTGTCACAAATTTTGCAGTTCTATGCTGGACTTTGAGCTGAGTTTTGTTTTTCTTTATAGGGATCCATTGCTTCAATACTGTATTCAAGGTGTGGACATACTAAGGTGGTATAATTCCTCTTTAGTGCCAGTTGAGGTATATTGAAAGTTATGTTGAATAAAGTTTGTTGTTGGATGAAGCATAATGAGTTTGACGATTGCATTTAATGTAATTGGAGATGTTACTGCCAAGATACGAACTTATGAAGTTCTTCCAAGTTCTGTTCCAATCATGTAGTACTTGTCATTGCCCCAATTACATCTTCTGCTAAACACAATGATCTTATATTTCCAAGGATTGATCTCATTTCCCATTTTGTTGCCCATGAAATAAGGTTGTCAAGGTCTTGCTGCAAAATTCTCTCGTCTTCAGGGGAATCGATTACACGATAGACTAAGCAACGTCCAGAAACAACCTCATAGGTGGGCCCAGGAGAGTGCCCCGTGGATGCCACTGTCCACCTTCTGCCATTCGGAGTGTTTGCTGTTTACTACCACTCTTTGCAGATGGTTTGTTAAGAATGAGCATATCTATTTTTGGCTAAATATATCTTATACCAGTACGGATGATAGCGTACTTGTACGTATACATACAAATCCATACAATACGTCACCCAAAATTATAAAGAAATACAAAAAAATTTATAAAAATCCTCTCGGGATTCTCAGTTGTGAGACGAGAAAGGATACTAATTTCAGAGCTAATGCCAAACAATATTATATACATATTCTTTGTGTCAAAATTTTGATTTCATGTGTTGAAATTTAATTATTGAAAAAATATCACTGATGATGTCATATCAATTTTCTTTAATATATTTTTATTTGAAAACGAGATCAAATCTGCACATGACATTTGTTGATAACTTTAAAACTATGTAGTGAAGATTGCAGCTTCAAACTATAAAAATAAACTGTCACGGGGTGAAATGTTAAAACCTAATGCATTTCTTTAAAAAGTTGCATTGCATTGTACAATACTTTGTACCCCTTCTTCTGGACTGTATAACCATCAAATCTAATTTCAGGAAAACGCTTTAGAGAAATCAAGAACACTCATGTCTAGTTCTATTTTGTCCAGATTTTGTGTACGTTGTGTATTGTTAAGATTAGCTGGGTCAAGATCTTGATTTGTGAAGGGCATGCTGGTTGTCACTGAAGAATGTCAAATGAGATTAGATGTTTCATAATCTGACTATCAATGCAGTGTTCTAATTGACAGTTCGGTTTTAGCATCTTTCTTTAAAATGGGGGTTATATTAGATTTACACTAGTCTGAAGGGACATTGCCAGTGTTAAGATTGTTGAAAGATCAGCTGTAAAACTGAGCGATTTTTAACACCTTTACAGCCCAGTTTAAGGAATTTGCACATTGGTCAGTCAATAGTGTATAGCTATACCTACAGTGTCTGTTTTTGCATCTTGGTTGAGAGTTAAAACCATAATCCAAAGTTGAATGTTGCATAACACTCTCCCTTTGTAAACTGCACGGCAGTGGCTATACAGCAAATGCTTCCTGAAATGGCTTTTTCAAAGGATTTGGATTATGTGGTACTATCTGCCAGCCAAGATCCCAAAAGTCTAAAAGAGATATCAGAAATATACTTGTTCCCTCTCTGGGTCAGATGTGACCCACTTGGCCACAGAAGTGTTAGGGCCATGTTTGGTAAATAGTCTGGCTTAATATATATCTTGTGAAAGTATCGAGCTGCTTGAGTAGTTTTTCAATCTCATCTGTTATGATCTCTATGTCTTGCAATTCAGGATAAGGGCTAGTCAGAAGTCCTGGAATCTTTGCCTTGTGAAGACGCTTTTAAATTGGGCCGACAGTGCCGCTGCTTTATCCAAATCATCAGTGATGGTAGTATATCATTTACTTTTAAAATTTGACCCCAACATTATCCCGTTGTTTTTTTAGCAAATGTATTTCCAAAACATTTTTGGGTGATCAGCAATGGGCTGGTCTCTTTCTTGATCAAAATAGCCTCCTTCACTTTACGAGGTAGCATTTTCTCCTCGGGCAAGAGTACTTTGTCATCACCATTTCGGATGTTCTGCCCACACAGACTTACAGCCCATGTAAACTACTATGATCCTTGGAGTAACTATTTCAAATTATTGTAAATGAAATGAAGGCAATAGCAGACGTATTCTGCTATAATCAACATTTTTTACCCCCTCTAACGGATCTTGTTACATTTATAGGATGTCATCGATCTTTTGGGTTGTTCCCTAAACTTTGATGCAAAAATAGACATGGAGGAATAACTATACACTATGGCTGTACTATTACGTGTGTTCCCCCAAAAAGAACACTTGTGGCAGGCTCCATAAGTTTTGAACAAAAAGCATGTGACTACTTATTCTTTGTTGTAAGGTAAGATGGGAGTGTTAGCATCTATTATCCCGAAAAGTTCATTAAAAACGTAGAGGCAATATTTTTTGAAGATATGACCCAGAAACCAAGTAACCTGCAAGACCAATTTTGTACAAAGAGGGCTGGAACAATAAACTGGAATGAAGAAACAGAATGACAATAGCAATATTGATTGCAATCAACATTTTACTTGCCCAAATGTCTTGCAGAACAAACTTCTAATGGGTCAAATCACTGCATTTACATAATTATTACTTAACTGATAATGATAAAACATTAATTTATTGGTGATAAAAATATTTTCAAGATGTATAAAACTATGACTAAGTCAGAGACAAACTCCACATTTACATTAAAATGTAATATGTGTTGGGTGCAACTTGCTGTTACTGATATTGTTATCGGGTTTGTTACATGATATGTTATTGAGAATGCTACATTCTCAACTTTATGAAAGTAAAAACCTATGTTTTCAACACAAAACTCAATAAACAATATCAGTATATTCATTCTGGCATTAAATTTTGGGTTAAGATAACTCTTGGTGCTCCGTCACAAATTTAAGGTTAAATGCTAGCTCTAATCCAATGCTGTCTTATTTGGACAATAGAAGAGTTTGTTGATCCATACATTCCTAAATTCGATCCTTTTCATGTTTGTTAACATGCATGTTTTAGCTGTTATATTACCAATGAAAACATTCTAATTATGTAATATTTGTGCAGTAGCTGTCTTTAAAAAATGGAAAATGGTGGTTGGACTTAGAGATTCATATTGGTGGTTCTGAGCGCAAAACGTTACAGTGCCGTATTTGTAGTTAATAGCGCCCCAATCTGGTTAAATGGGTCCCGCAGGTTACTTGATTCTGTGGTCCTACTTTAAATAATATTAACTCTACCTTTCTGAACCTTTTCAGGGGAAATATTAGCTACCACGTTTCTACTTTCTTACAACAAAGGAAAAGTAATTACGTGCTTTTGTTCAAAACATATGGCGCCTGCCACCAAGTGTTGCGGGACCCCGGTACACTACAATTATGGTGACTGACTGGCCAGTATAAAGATGTTAAATTAGAGTTTTTTTATTTAACCACATCACGTAAGAGATGTCCCCTCGTAAAACGGCCTCGTCTTGGCTCATTAGTAACTCCCTTCACAGAAATCAGGGGGGGGGATCGCGGGGGGGGAGTTGGGGGGGGGGTGTTTGGTGGGTTTTTGGTGTTCAGTAGGATAAACCAGCCATATCAGCACAGTGTTATGTTTTTCTGGCATTTTGATTGCAACAGTACTAACAAACACATACCAACACACAACACATACCCCAGTAGCCATAAGCATGGCTACTTCACTCCTAGGACATGAGCTAGGGTTACTTCCCGGTTTTGGGAAGCCTGGCGGACAAACCGTACAGTTTGCCTCCCCTCGCGCTCCACACACAAAACAAATACAAAACAATACACCAGGAGCCATCGGTGGCGACTCACTCCTAGGGAACTCCTAGGACGTGAGCTAGGGTTACCTCCCGATTGGGAAGCCTGGCGGACGAACCTTGCGAGTTTGCCTCCCCTCGCGCAACCAAACCAGAATTTGGCCACAGTGAATATTAACGTCATCTATTCACAATTTCGGAGATATGCTGTGCATGAATGCGGCTTTTCTACAATGTCCATTGAAAACGTATTTTATATCTCTTACACCTGTATCTGACCTTTGGCTTCTACTGAGCTATTATCTTCATTTATTCTTCACCACATGTGTAAAACCATGACCTTCAAGAAGACAAGAAGAAATGGCACTTTTTTCGGAATTGTCATTTGATCTCCAATGACCTCCAACCAAAAAACTTTTGACATACACAACTGTAGCAATTGTCATTGTCAAGGATGGACATCTTCATTCTTCAGACCTGGTGAACACTTATTGCTGTCTACAGAAGATAGCATGGTTTGTTCATGAGGATGGATTGATAGCAGTGCCTTATTCCCATCTTGGTTGGATTTCCAAGTGTATTACAAGACTGATGCATGTAAAAAATCCTATACAATTCAGTCAAGGTTATTAAGGTGTCATTCAAGATCATTCGGAGGTCAAATTCAAAATTAGGCCATATTGTTTGTCAATGTCTCAGGCATGACTAGTTGACTATCTGTTGTCTGTTAAAAAAAGAGAAGAGAACATGTTTAAACAAATTCAAAAATTTCATTCAGCATAACAAATGAGTGAGCCCACAAGAATGAGTGGGCCCACACACAACAACAAACTTACAACTACTTTAATTATTTAAACAAAGAAACAATACTCAGCTTCAGTAAAACGGTAGAGCAGTCCCCTCAGTAAACGGCCCGCGTCCTGGTCTGTAGGGCAAGCAATGAAGTTAAATAATTATTGCCATTTTACCCAAATTACAAGTTCCGCACTACTGAAAACCGCTGTGCTTGAACCAACTGTTTTTTTTTGGGTAGATACAATTTCTCAGGCAATGAATATCTACAATGACTTGAAAAAGCAACAGAGTCAAAAGACTTGAACAATATGGAGTTTTAAATCTAAGGTTTTGGTGACACAGAAAATAAGTCAGAACTACGGCTGTCGAAAGGTAATTTTTATATTTGCAAAACCACCCGTTGTAGGCGTAAACCGTCACCCCATCAGGTTTTCGAAAGCGAAGAGGATGGTACCGGTTTTACCCCGGTAGAACTAAAAAGAAGATCTGCCTACAAAGCGCCGGCTCTGGAGAGCCAACGGCGGTCATCCAGCAGTGTGTACATGCTGCCTTGCCTGTTGGGCATGGTTGCCCAAAAGGCTCGGTCCACACCGCCGATACCCGTGGATTGACTCAGGAAGGGCATCCATGCAATTATTTGGGGATTTGCTCCAATAAAATCTCATGGCAACATCTCATATAAAGGGCACCAAACCAGCCCGAAGTTGGGGTGGTGGCACTGCTACCTCAAAAAGTGAAGGTGCAGGAATCACCTTGAGTCCCGCATGTGCCCCTGCCTCATGTCGGTGTTAAGCCCGATAAGCGGCTTTGGGGGCGAGGGTTGGTAGTTTGGAACATGGGAAAGGGGTAGAGATAAGTAAGAATTGAGGAAGAGAGGTGACTGTATGTTTTGTGCAGGATGTGAGTGGAGAGGGGAGGGGGTTAGGATGTTGGGGGTATAGGAAAAAGGACAAGTTATGGGGGCAGTAAATAGTGAAGGGATTGGGGGTGGGTGGGGTCCTGTGAAAGAGGAATTGTGTTTAAAGTTGTGTGATGTGAAAGGAAGCTTGATGGGGTGATAACAGTTGGTTTTGAGGAGGAGGTGTAAGGTTGATCTGTGGCTATCCCAGCATTGTGGAAGTGAGTGTGAAGGAGCAGTTTTTTATGATGATGTTGGCAAAGAATGGGAATGGGGCAAAGTTCGGGAATTGGTCTTTTGTGTTGGTGATTTTAAGGGCATATGGGGAAAAGGATCGAAGGTTTCAAAGGTGTTCACAGAGGAATGAATGTTTGGGGAGAGGAATCAGGCAGGTAATAATTTTTGTTTGAGTTTTGTGATGAAAACTGATTTTGTTGCAAATACATGGTTCAAGAAAAGAAAGGAAGTACATTGTAGTTCCTGGGGAATGGACAAATTGATCTTGTGTAGGGGCAAGATGAAGAGAAATTTCTGAAGAATGTTAAGGTGATTCCAATGGAATTGCAACACAGGTGGTGGTTGTGATGATGAATAAGAGGAGGTGAAACAAGGTGTTGAGGAAGGTAGCCCATGAGAGGAGGAAGTATGTTAGCTGAAAGAAAGAATAATTTTTGGAGATGAGAGTTTTGTGTGTTTTTTTGGGAGCTTGTGGACTGATGTGTCGGATTTGTAGGGTGCTTTAAAGAAGGGGTGTTACAGGCCATGTGTAGAAGTGTGTGGAAAACGAAATGTAGGAGAGACAGGATAGATACGGGGTGGTGGAAATGCAGAGGTGAAGAGGCTACATGAGACAGAAGGATGCATTTAAGGATATGAGAAAAATAGTACAGAAGAGAATAAAGAAGCGAGCAAGAAATGGTTGTATTTTTGGAATGCTTCCCAATGTAAAAGATCGGCCTGGAGTGAAGCCGACTATGCCATCTTTAAAATAAGATTATGATTTATTACTATCTGTCGTGCAATGACAGAAATTCAAGCATGGTTTTCTATAGGGAAGATAACGATAGCAGGCAAGTTCAAAACTAGTTACTTTTTTGTCAATAACTTTCGAAAACATTCGGGTAGGTGGTCTACACACCCGAACTCCGTGCATTTGGAGAGACAGTTGTATGCTCAAAAAAAATCCTGTCACTTTAAGTTACACATTTTGGCACAAAAAACTTTAAGAGACACTTGGCACATTTGAAAAAATAGTGCGCCTCAATATTTTTCAAAATCGATATTGTTGCATGGTTTAGCTTTTATAATCAAAGCCCTCTCACCCGAATGATTAAGACCAAATCAGCTTCCTTATGGGTAAACAACGATTTTAAAGTTAAAACGTTAAATTCAGCCGACACGAAAATTGGCTTTTATAGCAAGAACACACATTCCGTATGCATGTTTCTCACGCTATGCACACTACTTGATCGGTCTATAACCTTGTGGTTTTAATATCATTGAGTGAGGAGTCAAAAATATTCATGTAATATACACATTTGTTTGATTAAAGTTATGGAAAACTTAAAAGTTCCTACAAATTACCTGGATGCTTTAATCCTCATATCATTCCCTATCTGTTTGGGGTATGTTATTTTTATGTGTAAAATATATCTCCGTTCTTCCAATGGCCTAGATTGAAGAAATTTCATATTTTGTGAAAATGTGCCAGTGCCGCTTTATATTTTTATTGGTTAAATGAATGCGGTTTTATTTGATCCACCTCACTGATTTAAAGGAGGATGAGTCCGATTTAAGTATAAGAAATTGATCATCTTGATAGATTGGTTGTAGCTTATTTTGTAAATTTCACGTTCGTTCGTTCCGGCGCCAAAAATCAAAGAATACGATATTTGTCAGTCAAGTGATTTCAATTCGTTTGACCTAGCTCATCTGATTACTACAATTACCACTCATAGCTTATATTGGCATAGATCAGGGAAAATACCGCCAAATTTGACTAAATTATGTAGCCATGTAGCCTATTTAGCTTATTTAGCCTAAATTCACAATTTTTGGCGCCAACAAGCTAAACAGACTATATTAGGTTTGCCGTTTGAGTGAGCGATTTATTCGTTCGACATCCGCATCTCACCAATTAATACATACCACTCATACTTATGTAAGCACATATTAGTGAAAATATAGCAAATTGACTAATTATGTAGCCTATTTAGCTTTTTGCCATTAAATCTCATTGTGGCGCAAAAAACTAAACCAGACGATATTTTTGTCATTCGAGTGATTTCCGATTTGTTCCACCCATATCACCGATTACTCCTACACCACTCATAGCTTTATATATACATATATTAGTGAAAATATAACCAAATTTGACTAAATTGTCTAGCTTTCGAGATTATTTTCTCATTTGAATCATTCAACTAAATTCTCCCCTTTTGGCGCCAAAGTCTAGCAAGATGACATTTTGTGGTTTAACTTCCGCATTTCATTCCCCTATCCCACTGAATAATTACGAGACAACTCATGGCTAATTCAAGTATATAGTATTAAAAGTACAGCAAAAACAGACAATTTGCAACATGAAACTGGCTATTTTAGCTATTCAGACTAATTCAAACACATTTTGGCGGCAAGTGTCAGATTGACACCGGGTTAAACATAATATTATTTTATTCCTCAAGAGGTAACGACTACAGGTAATCTAAATATCCTTTCCCTATCAGTGCATCCCTATAGTGCATTAAAGACACTATCAGTGATTTGCTAAATCACAAATCGAAAAAATCATCAAAAATCAGATTTTTATCAGGTTACGTGTAACAAGTACAGTATCCTAACATACCCCTGGCAAATGAAAACCAAGGGCAACCTAATAAGGACAGAATCGGAGATTTTATCATTACTGTCCGAACGGACACTTACTACAACACACTTCATGAAATGAGATCGGATCTTGGAACCACCGTTGTTTCTTTCTTCCTTTTCTTTCATTCTACAGCTGGAAAGGTAACTTCATGAGAATCCCTACTTATCCTTCACTTTGAAGCTATCTGCAAATTCAAATATTTTTTCAAATCACTGATAGTTTCCTTTAATGCTTACACGCGGCGGATCACCCAATCGATCGATATTTTTTGAGTAGTGGATGACGTCATTTTATAACTATATATGGGCAATTGAATATTGCCTTCAGTTTTGAATTGGGTAAGAAAAATAGTAATTTAAAGACATCAAACAGCCCTTGAAGAATACTTACCGACATCACGGTAGAGAGATGCCCCTCTAAAACTGCCGTCGTCTTGGCTCAGTAGTAACATCCCTTCCAATCTGAGGAGAAACAAGCGTATAAGAAAGTGTTAGTACCATTGCAATCAAAATCATTAAAACTAACAAACACAAAACAAACACAAAACAAATACACCAGGAGCCATAAGCCTGGCGACTCACTCCTAGGACATGAGCTAGGGTTACTTCCCGGTTTTGGGAAGCCTGGCGGACAAACCGTACAGTTTGCCTCCCCTCGCGCATGCGCACAACACAAAACAAATACAAAACAAATACACCAGGAGCCATCCGGTGGCGACTCACTCCTAGGCAACTCACTCCTAGGACGTGAGCGGACGAACCTTGCGAGTTTGCCTCCCCTCGCGCAAGCCAAACCGGAATTTGGCCACAGTGAATATTAAACGTCATCTATTCACCAATTTCGGAGATATGCTGTGCATGAATGCGGCTTTTCTACAATGTCCATTGAAAAGGTATTTTATATCTCTTACACCGCATCTGACCTTTGACTTCACCTGAGCTATTTATCTTCATTTCTCCTTGACCACATGTGAAAAACCATGACCTTCCAGAAGACAAGAAGAAATGGCACTGTTCGGAATTGTCAATTGATCTCCAATGGCCTCCAACCTACGAGCTGTAGCAATTGTCATTGTCAAGGATGGACATCTTCATTCTTCAGACCTGGTGAGCACTATTGCTGTCTACAGAAGATAGCATGGTTTGTTCATGAGGATGGATTGATAGCAGTGCCTTATTCCCATCTTGGTTGGATTTCCAAGTGTATTACAAGACCGATGCATGTAAAAAATCCTATACAATTCAGTCGAGGTTATTAAGGAGTCATTCAAGATCATTCAAATTCAAAATTAGGCAGTCTTGTTGTCATGTCTCAGGCATGACTAGTTGACTATCTGTTGTCTGTTAAAAAAGAAGAGAGCATGTTTAAACAAATTCAGCAAGAACAAAATAAGCAAGTAAAGAATGAGTGGGCCCACACACACACAAAATTACACTACTTTAATTATTTAAGAACAAAGAAAACAATACTCAGCTTCAGTAAAACGGTAGAGACATCCCCTCAGAAACGGCCGGCCTAGTCTGTAGGGCAAAGCATTGAAGGAAGACTAATTAGTGCCATTTTACATTTTGCACCTGTGACCCAAGTTGGTTTAAGTATGTGGATATTACAGGCAAATGTTAACCCTTTTTCTCAACAGACATCAACAACAGACAACAACAGACATCAACAACTGTGGACAAAGTGATCCCTGTGTCTTCCTGCCTTAAGGCAAGCGACACAAAAAGGAAGGAAGAAAACTGCAGTGTTCAAGATATGACTCTCCATGCAGTTATGTGTTGTAGTAAGTTTCTGTATGGACAGTAAGTCCTTTTTGTGGGCACGTGTGGTCCAGTGGACAGAACGACCGGCTCATGATCTGAAGGTTGTGGGTTCGAGTCCCGCTGAGGCCAACGTGTTGTGCACTTGGGCAAGGCACTTTACCTCACTTGCCTCTCTCTACCCAGGAGTGAAATGGGGAGCTGTCAGGGGATTGTTACAATCTAAGTGCTGATAGGAGCTGCGCTACGGTCGCGCCCTAGTTGAAGCGAAATGATTCTGATGATTTCCTAGTGATAGCGTAATAATAACGCCATGATGCTTCGGCGAATGGCGTACCTAAATACCTGGTATTATTATTATTATTATTAAGTAATGACCAATATATAGTGCTTTAATATGAAAATAACTAACACTGAGATCCCTTTTACAGATTTTAAGGTTTCTGTTAATAGCTACATCAGAAACAAGTGGCAAATACTGCGAGATTCATTTCCTAATAAAAAAAATGCATGCTTGCAACCAACTGCTAAAGCTACGGGCGGTTCAGGTTTGATTGGACGAAGGGACGAAATTGTTTTAGCGTGATCTAAAATTGGTCATACGTACATGACCCATAGTTCCCTCTGTGTATTCCTTGTGATTGTGCTCTTTCTGTGAAACATGTATTACTTGAATGCATTGAATATACACTTATAGGTAGAAAATATTATAGTGCCCCAGATTTGAAAATATATCTAGATATAAGGCCTCTTCAGGTGATTAATTTCCTGAAAGAGGCTGATCTGTTTAAGTATTTTTGACTTTCTATAAATGTTGTTACTAGAATTACTAAGTGTATTTTATATAAAGGTTTTTTAATTTGTTTAAATGTTTAATGTACCTAGGGCCTCCTTGGAAACCAGTGCATTAGCATTGAAGGGGCTACATTGCCTAAAGAAAGATTAAATAAATAAAAAAAAAAAAACACAATATGACATAATTGTGTTGAGTTGTCATTAAATTTTAATCCTCACTCACCCAACACTAATTTGGGGATATGGTCGGTCTGTCTCTTGGATCTGACGCAAAAACTTTTTGGAAAATATTTGCAATAAAAGATTTTTAAAACATTTTTGTGTTAAAAGCAAATTGGAGGTTTAATGAAACTGTTTGAAAATGCTGTTTTATTGTAATTTCAAATGTGAAAGTCCTGAGAGAGAAAAAAAATCTGGACTTATGAAAATTAAGGTCGGTACTCTTTTCCGTTCTGCAAAACCAGGTTCAGTCAATAGAAGACAAGCAAACATTTATTATTTTTTATTAAGGATGATGGTCCATGCACCCTGTACATGATAAATAAGACGAGAGAAGGGAAGAAAAGAAAGGAAGGATTAGGAGCTATTAGGAAAATGAAGCTTTTTTCTAAAACTTAATTATAACTAGAATTTTTGTGGTTCTCGGCTTTCGCGCTCACTATATTCAAAGAATGTAAGCTGTGGGCCGCTCTTTGACCTTCACTTGGTGCACCTATGACACAAGTTTGGTTCCAATTGAACTACAACTTTGCAATTGAGGTCAATTCTACATTTTTAGCCTATTTTCAACTTGACCTCACATGACCTTTGACTTGGCATATGACCTTTGACCTCATATGAGGGATCCCATGGTGCATCTATGACACAAGTTAGGTTCCAATTGAACTTGAACTTTTCAATTGAGGTAAATTTTTAAAAACACATTTTTGTGTCACCACATCCACATGCACAACGGATTGCTAAGTGGGTGTTTCCATAAGGTGACACCCTTCTTTCTGACACCCTTATGAACCATGTGGTTTATTCCGTTAAGGTTTCCGAATTCATAAGGGTGTCAGAAAGAAGGGTGTCACCTTATGGAAACACCCTTGCTAAGTAGTCCTCCAGCTATAGCTGGCATCCCACAAAAAAGAGAACAAAAAAGATAAAGAGAAAGAAAGAAAAGTAGATAAGGATTAGGAGAATATTTTTTTAATAAAACTTAATTATAAAGAGAGGACAAATAAGGAAAGTGGTAGCGAGGGCTATGAAGGAGGAGGCTGAGAAGGGGCTGAGTGAGTTGAGAGAGAATCTAAACAAGGTGTATAAGATTGTGAAGGCAATGAAAAAGGATGGAAGAGATGTCGAAGGGGGAACATGTATGGAAGTGATGGAAAGTTGAATTTCAGTGAGAGAGATAGAAGTAGAGTCTGGAAAGAGCATATGGAGAGAATCATGAATGAGGAGAATGAGTGGGATCAAAAGGTGGAAAGCTGATGTGGTGGATAGTGCCAATTTGAGGGGGTCCGCCCAGGAGGAGGTGGTGAAGGCAATCGGAGAAATGAAAAAAAAGAAAGGTGGCTGGCCCCTCGGAGGTGAGTGTTGAGGTGATTATTGCAAGTGGAGAGATAGGGATTGGGGTGATGATGGAGTTGTGTCAGAGAGTGTTAGATGGAGAAGGGATGCCAGAGGAGTGGGCAGTGAGTGTGGTTGTTCCAATTTTTAAAGGAAAGGGGGATGTAATAAGTTGTGGTGCATATAGGGGTGTTTAGTTGTTGGAGAGGGTTTTAGAGAATAGGATTCGGAAGATAGTGTAAGTGGATGAGATGCAATTTGGGTTTATGCCAGGGAAGGGAACGATAGATGCAGTGCATATTTTGAGGAGGTTGCATGAGGAATACTGAGCTAAAGGGAAGCAGCTGTATATGTGTTTTGAAGACTTGGAGAAGGCATTTGATAGAGTACCAAGGAAAGTGATGGAGTGGGCAATGAGGAAGAGAGGGATACCAGTAGTAATGGTTAGAGCAGTGATGAGTTTGTATGAAGGAGCAAAGACAAGAGTTGGAATGGGATTTGATTTGTCTGAGGCGTTTGAGGTGAAGGTGGGTGTGCATCAGGGTTCTGTGCTTTTGCTGTTGGTTTTTGCAATTGTGATTGACGTAGTTACAGAGAATGCAAAAGAGGGTTTGATGAATGAGATGTTGTATGCTGATGACCTGGTTTTAATGAGCGAGACAATGGAGGGACTGAGGGAGAAATTTTTGCTATTGATGAGGTGGAAATTGTTGAAGAAGTCATTATTTGGGGACACGGTTAGTGGGTTTGGGGATGTGAGGTGGCTGTGACAGCTATGAGTGAAGTATGGGATGGGTGAAGTGATTGAATGTGGGGAGTGTGCAAGGGAAAAGATATCTTTGAAGGATGAAACGTATGGTGTATAAGAGTTATAAGAGTTATATGAAATCGGTGATGTTGTACGGATGTGAGACATGGTGTCTGAGTGAAAATGAGATGGGGATCTGAGAAGGACAGAGTGAGTGGAGTGAGTGAGTATTAAAAATTTAAACGACAACTCAACACAATTGGTGTTATATCGGGTCAGTACGTTTTATCTTATAGTACGTTTAAAAAAATCAAACTTTAAAACATACATAACAATAAATACCAATACACCGTTTTTTAAAAAGTTAAAAATATTATACAAATCGGCTCCTTCAGGAAATTTATAACCTGAATAGGCATATCTATATCTTGAAATATGTTTCAAATCGGGGACCTCTATAATAATTTTCTACGAATAGGCCATAAATCAACGCATCTCCAGTAATACATGTTTCACAGAAAGAGCACAATCACAAGGACATACACGATGGACTGCCACCTCTAAGGCAGAGAGAGCAATGACAGCGCGATGTGTGGTGTGAAGTTGATGGAAAGGATGAAGACTGAAGACTAGTGGCAGATGTGGGCGAATAGTGTACCCCTGCCACTCCCCCCGAATTTCTTCTGTTTTTACAGAATGGAAAAACAGCCAAATTGTTTTTCAAACTAATGGAAGTGATTTCAGTAAGGGTCCTTTCATTATGTCACTTTTTATGCCATTGTGTCCTTATTTAAATCTAGGTTTTGTTTGTAACAGAAAACAAGTTTTAGGAAAGGAATACTTTAACGACATCACGGTGGTAGAGAGATGCTCTCTAAAAGGCCTCGTCTTGGCTCAGTAGTACATCCCATCATCAAAGAAGAAAACAAACATAAAATAAAAACGTTAGTAACATTGTAAATCAAAATCATTAATCGCCAACAAAAAAACACAAAACAAATACACCAGGAGCCATAAATCGGCGACTAACTCCTAGGATGTAAGCTAGGGTTACATTCCATTTGGAAGCCTGGTACGCGCCTGGTATGCGCCAGCCAAAAACATACAAAATATACACTAAATTTAAGAAGAAAGGAAACAATACTCAGCCTTTTTTTTTTCCGGGGGGCAAATCGGTAGAAATAATCCCCTCAGAAACAGGAGGAAAAAAAATCCAATAAACTAGAGGCAGGTCAAAACCAATGCCTGGCAACAGGGAAACGAAAGTATTAATATACAGAGAGGAGTAGGAGGAAAAAATAAGAAAAGAGGTAGGTCACTAACCAATATCGACTGCCATAAGAGAAAGAACAAGTGATTAATACTACTTGAGTGGAGCAAAGGAAGACAGGAAAGAAGAAATAGTAAAGGTAGGTCAGCAACCAATATGCAGCAAGAAGAGAGAAAAAGCAAAGTCGTTAATATACAGGTGAGGAGGAGTAGGGTAAAACCAATAAAATAGAGGTAGATCAACAACCAATATGCTGCAATAAGATAGAAAGGTAGGTCACCAACAAATATGCATGAGAGAGAGAGAACTGATTAAATACAGGAAGGAGTAGGAGGAAGGAGGAAAGAATAAGCAGAGATAGGTCACCAAACAATATGCCTGCAAAAGGAGAGAAAAAGCAAATTCATTCTATTAAGGAGATGAGTTAAAGGAAGCCTATAAGAAAAGAGGTAGGTCAAACAACAACTATGCCTGAAGTAAGAGAAAGAAGAAAGTGATTAATATACAGGAGAGGAGCAGAAAGACAAAAACAAAATACAGAGGTCACGACCAATATGCCTGCAACAATGAGAAAGAACAAAGTAAGTAATATACATAAGAGCAGAACGGAAGACAAACAACAAAAATACAGAGAGGGTCACTCAACCAAGAGCCTCCAACACGAGAGAGAGAACAGGGTAATTAATATACATGATAGGAGATAAAATAGAAAGGTAGGTCACCAACCATATGCTGCCATAAGAGAAAGAACAAAGTGTTTAATATACATGAGAGGAGCAGAAGGAATACAATAACAAAACATTAGAGCGGTAGGTAAGAGAAAGAACAAAGAATTAAATAAACAGGAGAGAGAGAAAAGACAAAAACAAAACAAAAACAGGTAGGTCACCGACCAATATGCTAACAAAAAGAGAGCGAAACCTCTGATAATATTACATGATAGGAGAAAAGTAGATAAGGTAGGTCACAAAGCAATATGCGTAACAAGAGAGAAAAGGCAAAGTCTTAATAACAGGAGATAGGAGGACAACCATCCATACGAAAAGCGGGGTTATCAACCAATTATGCCTGTAACAAGGAAAAGACAAAGTGGATTCAAATTATGGAGAGAAGTAGGAGGGACGACAATCAATGAAAAAAAGGTAGGTCACAACCAATATGACCTGCAACAAGAGCAAAGAATAAAGAACAAAGGATTAATATATAGGAGAGGAGTAGGCAGCTAATAAGAAAAAAGTTATCAGCCAAATGCCGATAAACAAAGGAAGTGTTTACTATACATGAGCGAAGCAGACGGAAGGACATAAGAAAATATAGAAGGTAGGTCACCAACCAATATGCCTGCAACAGAGAGAAAAGACAAAGTGATTAATATACAGGAGAGGAGATAGGAAGAAGACAATAAGAAACGAAAGATAGTCTTGACGCCCCCCTGAAACAAGAGAGAAAGAAGGATTTAATCTACAGGAGAGAAGTAGAAGGAAGACAATACAAAAAAGAGATCAAAAGGAGGAGAAAAGCAAGTCATTAAATACAGGAGAGGAGAGGAGGAAAACAATAAGGGGTAGGTCAACCCAACCAAATATGCTAAGTAAGAGAACGAACAAATTGTGTAATGAACAGGAGAGAGCAGAAGGCAGACAATAAGAACAAATAAAAGGTAGGTCCACAAACCAAAGTGCCTGCAACAAGAGAAAGAAAAAAGTGGTTAAAATAAAGGAGATGATGAGTAGTATGAGACAATAAGAAAAGAGGTAGGTCACCAACAAAGCATGCCTGCAACAGGAACAGAAAAGCAAACAAAGTCATTTAATACAGGAGAGGAGCGCGGGAAGGGGGGAACCCAAATAAAGAAAAGAGGTAGGTCAACAACAATATGACGCCTGCAAGTAAGAGAAGAAAAGCAATGATAATATAGAGGGGAGAGGGGTAGGGGGAACAATAAGAAAAGAGGTAGTCGCCACCCAATATGCCAACAGAGAAACGAACAAGTGATTAATTACCGGAGAGGAGCATAAGGAAGACAATAAGAAAAGATTAAAGGTAGGTCACCACCAATATGCCTGCAAACAAGAGGAAAAAGCCAAAGTCATTAAATATAAGGAGAGTAGGAGGACATTAAGAGTGTAGTTCACAAACCAAAGCCTGCTGAACAAAGCAAAGAAGAATTAATATACAGGTAGAGAAAAAATGAAAGGTAGGTCACCAACCAATAGCCTGCAACAGAGCAAGAACAAGAGATAATATACAGGAGAGGAGTTAGGAAAAGAGGTAGGTTTATCAACCAATTTGTCTGCAACAAGAGACAAAAGCCAAGTCATTAATTTCAGGAGAGTATGAGGACAACAATCAATAAGAACAAAGGTGGGCACCAACAATATGCCCTGACAAAAGAGAAATACAAAGTGATTAATACAGGAGTGGAGCAGAAGGAAGACGACAAAGAGAGGTAGGTCGCCAACCAATGCCTGAATTAAGAGAGAAGGACCAAGTGATCAATATACAGGAGAGGAGCAGAAGGAAGACAATAAGAAAAAGTGGAAAGGTAGGTCACCAACCAATATGCTGCCAACAAGAGAGATAATAAGTTATTAATATACAGGAGTAGGAGGACAACATCAATAAGAAAAGAGGTAGGTCAACAACCAAATTATGCTGCAAATAAGAGAAAGAACAAAGGGATTAATATTAAGGAGAGGAGTAGGAACAAGACAATAAGAGGTAGGTCAACAACAAATATGCCTGCCGTAAAAAGAAAGTGATCAATATACGGGATAGGGGTAGGGGGAAGACACTAAGAAAAGAGAGGTAGGTCGCCAACCAATATGCCGAAACAAGAGAAAGAACAAAGTGTTTAATATACAGGAGAGGAGCAGAAGGAGACAATAAGAAAAGATGTAAGGTAAGTCACCAACCAATATGCCTACACACAAGAGGAAAAGCAAAGTCATCAAATACTAGGAGAGTAGGAGGACAACAATCAATAAGAAAAGAGTAGTACGCCAACCAATTATACTGCAACAAGAAAAGGAACAAAGTGATTAATATACAGGAGAGGCGTAGGAAAAAAGACAATAAGAGGTAGGTCCCCAACCAATATGGCCTGCAACAACAGAGATAAAAAGTTATTAATATCAGGAGTAGGCGGAAAACAATCAATAATTAAAGAGGTAGGTCAACAACCAATATGCTGCACTAAGAGAAAGAACCAAAGTGATTAAATTCCGGAGAGGGTAGGACAAGGACAAACGAAAAGAGGTAGGTCACAACAAATATGCTGAAGTAAGAAGAAGTGATTAATATACAGGAGAAGAGCAGAAGTAAGGACAATAAGAAAAGATGTAAGGTAAGTCACCAACCAAGATGCCTGAACAAAAGAGAAATGAGCAAAGTCATCATATAGGAGGAGGAGGACAACAATCAATGACCAATAAGAAAAGATGTAAAGGTAAGTCACCCAAACAATATGCCGGACCACAAAAAGAGAAAAGGCAAGTCATCAAATACAGGAGAAGTAGGAGGACAACAACAATAAGAAAAGAGGTAGTTCGCCAACCCAATCTATGCAACAAGAGAAGAAGTAATTGAATATTACAGGATAGGAGGAAAATAGAAAGAGGTCACCAACCAAATCTGCCTGCAACAAGAGAAAGCACAAAGTGATTAATATAAGAGTGGCGCAGGGAAGGAAAAAGAAAAGTAGGTCGCCAACAAGATGAGTGAATAGAGAGAAAAGACAAGTGATTAATATACAGGAGAGCGAGAGAAGGAAGACAATAAGAAAGATGGGACCGGTAGGTCACCAACCAATATGCCTGCAACAGAGGAAAAAAAAAGTTAATATACGGATACAGGCGTAGGTAGTCAACAACAATTGTCATGAACTAGAGAAAGAACAAATAATTCATATACAGCGGAGCTAAAATCGGAAATGTAGGTCACCAACATATGCTGCAATAAGAGACAAGAACAGTGTTTAAATTCAATGAGAGGAGCAGAAGGAAGGAAAATAAACAAAAAATAGAGGCGGTAGGTCACCGACCAATATGCCTGCAACAGAGAAAGAACATTAGAAGTTATACAGGAGAGGAAGCAGAAAGAAGACAAAAAACAAACAAAAAAACAGGTTAGGTCCACAAACCAATAGCCTACAACAAGAGAGAGAAATTATCACTTAATATTAATGATAGGAGAAAAAAATAGCAAGTAGGTCACCCAACCCATATGCCTGAACAAAAGAGAAACGCAAAGTCATTATATACGGAGACTAGGAGGACAAAACCATCAATAAGAACAGCGGTAGGTTATCACCCAAATGCCGGTAACAAAGGGAAAGACCAAAGTATCAAATATAGGAGAGGGGTAGGAGGAAGATAATCAATTAGAAAGAGGTAGGTCACACAACCATATACCTGCAACAAGAGGAAAGAACAATCAGTGATGAATATGCATGAGAAGAGCACAAGGAAGACAATTCAGAAAGATAGAAAGGTAGGTCACAACCAATATGCCTGCAACAAGAGAAAGGAACGAAGTAATTAATATACAGGAGAAGAGAAAAAGAAAGAAGGTAGGTAACCAGCAATATGCCTGCACAAGAGAGAAGAACAAAGTGTTAATATACATTGAGTGAGTGAGTGAGGAGTATTAAATTTAACGGACAACTCAACACAATTGTGTATATAGTGTATACGTTTTATCATTATATTACGTTAAAAAATCAAACCTTAAAAATGCATCACATAAATCCTAATCAACAAACGTTTTGTCAAAAGTTAAAAAATATTTTACAAATCGGCCTCCTTCAGGAAAATTATCACCTGAAGAGGCCTAATATCTGGGAATAATGTTTTCAATTCTGGGACACTGTAATATTTTCTCCGAATAAGCGCATTTCAACGCACTCAATTAATACATGTTTCAAGAAAGAGCACACTCACAAGAGAACACCGAGGGCTGGGCTCACCTCTAAGCAAATGACTATGGGTCAATAGTATGACCAATTGTACATCGCGACTAATACAATCTATATACATGAGAGGAGCAGAAGAAGATAATCATAAGAAAAAGAGGTCGGTTATCAACCAATAGCCTGACAAAGAAGAACAGGTGTTTAATATACATGGGAGGAGCAGAAGGAAGACAATAAGAAAAAATAAAAGGAGTAGGTCACCAACCCAATATGGCTGCCCAACAAGAGGAGAAAGGACAAAGTGATAGATACGGAGAGAGTAGGAAGAGACAATAGAAAAAGAGGTAGGTTCACAACCAATATGCCTGATGAAGAGAAAGAACAGACAAAGTGATTAAAATGCAGGAGATGGTAGGATGAAGACAATAAGAAAAGAGGTAGGTCACCAACCAACAGCCCTGCAACAGAAAAAAGCAAAGTCATTAATATACAGGAGAGGAGCAGAGGAAGACAATAAGAAAAGAGGTAGGTCAACAACAAATACGCCTGCAGTAAGAGAAGACCCCGAAAGTGATTAATATACAGGAGAGGGGTAGGGGGAAAACAATAAGAAAAGAGAGGCGCCAACCAAGTATGACTGAAACAAGGAAAGAACAAAGTGATTAATATACAGGAGGTAGCTAGAAGGAAGACAATAAGAAAAAGATTAAAGGTAGGTCACACCAATATGCCTGCAACAAGAGAGAAAAAGCAAAGTCATTTAATGTATACAGGAGAATAGGAGGACAACATCAATAAGAAAAAAAAAAAAAAAAAAAAAAAAAAAGAGGTAGTTCACCAACCAATGCCTGCAAAAAGAGAAAGTCGTATCATATACAGGATAGGAGCAAAAAATGAAGTAGGTCACCAACCAATATGCCTGGCAAAAAAAAAAAAAACCAGCAAGAGAAAGAACAAGTGATAATATACAGGAGTGGAGCAGAGGAAGACAATAAGAAAAGAGGTAGGTAGCCAACAATATGCCTGAACAAGAGAACGAACAAAGTGATTAAATAACGGAGACGAGCAGAAGGAAGAAGAGCAGAGGAAGAAACTCAATAAGAAAAGATAGAGAGGTAAATCACCAACCAATAGCGGCAACAAGAGAAGAACAAAGTGATTAATATAAAAGGATAGGAGAAAGAATAGAAAGGTAGGTCACAACCAATATGCTGGCCAACAAGAGAGAACAAAGTGATTAATATACATGAGAGCAGAAGGAAGAAGAGCAGAAGGAAGAACAACAATAAGAAAAGCTAGAGAGTAAATAACAATCCAATCTGCCTGCAACAAGAGAAAGACACAAAATTATTACTATAAGGAGACGCGTAGGAGGAAGACAAAAAGAAAGAGACATTGCTCTCTAGTCATTTAGACCATGTCTATAATATGCCAACATTTATGTCTGTCAGCACGCGTCTCGGCTTGTCCTTGCACTTGTGTGCGTCCCGTCAATTTATATGTTGTATTGGTCTTTGCACTTGTATTGTGGTGGTTGGATTAATAAAGTAATGCTTTCAAGTTCTTAAGGTGGTCCTAGTTTTCGAGCTCTGCTCTGTATGGTCACCTACCATTGTATTGCTCATGTATGCTATGTTTATTGGTAAATAAAATTCTGAATCTGAATTGAACATAGTCAACAACCAATATGCCTGCAATAGAGAAAGAATAAAATTATTAATCTACAGGAGGAGGAAGGAGAAAGACAATAAGAAAAGAGACGTAAAAAGGGTTTCCCACCAAACTAATACGCCTGCAATAAGAGAAAACCAGTGATTAATATACTTGCAGAAGGAGCAAAAGGAAGAAAATAAGAAAAGATGAAAGGTAGCGTCACCAACAAATATGCATGCAAGAAGAGAGAGAGAGAGAACTGATTAATATACAGGAGAGGGTAGGAGAAGGAGGAAAGACAATAAGAGAGGTCGGAGAGAAAAAGCAAAGTCATTCATATAACGGAGAGGGGTTAAGGAGACAATAAGAAAAGAGGTAGGTCAACAACAAATATGCCTGCAGTAAGAGAAAGAGAAGTGATTAATATACAGCAGAGGAGCAGAAAGAAGACAAAAACAAAAAATCAGAGGAGGTCACGACCAATATGCCTGACAACAAGAGACGAACAAAAGTAATTAATATACAGTAGAAGAGCAGAAAGAAGACAAAAACAAAAACATACAGAGGAGGTCACCGACCAATGATGCCTACAACAAGAGAGAACAGAGTGAGTGAGTGAAGTGAGTATTAGAGTTTAACGAAAACTCAACAAAATTGTGTTATATTGTGTCATTACGTTTTTGTCATTACGTTTAAAAACATCAACCTTTAAACATACATCACAATAAATACTAACACAACCTTTTTGAAAAAGTTAAAATACTAAACAAATCGGCCCCTTCAGGAAATTTATAACCTGGAGAGGCCTAATATCTTGAAATAATGTTTTCAAAATCTGGGACACGTAATATTTTTTACGAATAAGCGCATAATCAAGCACAAGTAATAAGTTTACAGAAGAGACAATCACAGGAATACACCGAGGGACTGGCCCACCTCTAAGCAAATAACTATGGGTTATATAAGTATGACCAATTTTACATCGCGCTAATACAATCTCGTCCCTTCGTCCAATCAAACCTGATCTACCAACAGCTCCAACAGTTGGTTGAAAGGCATACATTTTATTATTAGGAAACGAATCCCACAGCATTTGCCACCTATTTCTGATATAGCTATTAACTGAAGCCTTAAAATCTGTAAAGGGTAATTAATATACATGAAAGGAGATAAAATAGAAAGGTAGGTCACCAACCAATATGCCTGCAATAAGAGAAAGAACAAAGTGTTTAATACACATGAGAGGAGCAGAAGGAAGACAATAACAAAAAATAGAGTGGTAGGTCACCGACCAATATGCCTGCAACAAGAGAGAAAAGCAAAGTCATTAATATACAGGAGAGTAGGAGGACAACAATCAACGAGAAAAGCGGGGGTAGTTTATAAAACAAGTATGCCTGTGAACCAGAAAGAACAAAGTGATCAATATATAGGAGAGGAGTAGGAGAAGATAATCAATTTAAAAAGAGGTAGGTCACAACCAATATACCTGCAACAAGAGAAAGAATGAAAGTTAATTATGAAGTAATTAATATCAGGAGAAGAGAAAAAAAGAAAGGTAGTTAACCAACCAATATGCCTGCAACAAGAGAGAAAGAACAAAGTGTTTAATATACATGAGAGGAGCAACAAGGAAGACAATAAGAAAAGAAAGACAGGTAATGTCACCAACAGTATGACTGCAACAAGAGAGAACGAAGAAGAATAAGAAAGACAATACGAAAAGAGGTAGGTCAACAAATATGCCGCATTAAGAGAAAGAACAAGTGATAATATAACAGGAAGTGGAGCAGGAAGGAAAAGACAATAAGAAAAGGGTAGGTCCCAACCAATATGCCTTGCAACAGGATAAGAAAAGCAAAGTCAATTATATACAGGAGAGGAGCAGAAGGAAGACCCAATAGCGGTAGGTCAACAACAAATTACGCCTGCCAGTAAGAGAAAGAAGAAAAGAAAAAAAAACAAACAAAGATGATTAATATAAGGGAGAGGGGTAGGGGGAAAAAAAAAAAAAAACAATAGAAAAGAGGTAGGTCGCCAACCAATATGCCTGAAACAAGAGAAAGAACAAAGTGATTAATATACAGGAGAGGAGCAGAAGGAAAACAATAAGAAAAGATGTAAAGGTAGGTCACCAACCAATATGCCTGCAACAAGAGAGAAAAAGCAAAGTCATTAATATACAGGAGAATAGGAGGACAACAATCAATAAGAAAAGAGGTAGTTCACCAACCAATATGCCTGCAACAAGAGAAAGAAGTAATTAATATACAGGATAGGAGAAAAAATAGAAAGGTAGGTCACCAACCAATATGCCTGCAACAAGAGAAAGAACAAAATGATTAATATATAGGAGTGGAGCAGAAGGAAGACAATAAGAAAAGAGGTAGGTCACAACCAATATGCTTGAAAAAAGAGAAAAAAGCAAAGTCATTAATATACAGGAGAGGATTAGGAGGAAAACAATAAGAAAAGGGGAAGGTCAACAAGCAATATGCCTGCAATAAGAGAAAGAAGAAAGTGATTAATATACAGGAGAGGAGCAGAAGGAAGACAATAAGAAAAGATAGAAAGAAAGGTCACCAACCAATATGCCTGCAACAAGAGAAAGAACATAGTAATTAATATACAGGATAGGAAAAAAATAGAAAGGTAGGTCACCAACCAGTATGCCTGCAACAAGAGAAAGAACAAAGTGATTAAAATAAAGGAGAGGAGTAGGACGAAGACAATAAGAAAAGAGGTAGGTCACCAACCAACATGCCTGCAACAGAAAAAGCAAAGTCATTAATATACATGGAAGAGCAGAAGGAAGATAAAAAGAAAAGATAGAAAGGTAGGTCACCAACCAATATACCTGCAACAAGAGAAAGAACAAAGAACAAAGTGATTAATATACAGGAGTGGAGCAGAAGGAAGACAATAAGAAAAGAGGTAGGTCACCAACCAATATACCTGCAACAAGAGAAAGAACAAAGAACAAAGTGATTAATATAAAGGAGATGAGGAGGAAGATAAACAATAAGAAAAGAGGTAGGTCACCAACAAATATACCTGCAACAAGAGAAAGAACAAAGTGATTAATATACAGGAGTGGAGCAGAAGGAGTGAGTGAGTATTAAAGTTTAACGACAACTCAACACAATTGTGTTATATCGTGTCGTTACATTTATTTAAAAAACATTAAACCTTTATTAACATACACCACGATAAATTCCATTCATAACATTTTTAAAAAGTTTAAAATATTTAAAAATCAGCCTCCTTCAGGAAATTAATCACCTGAAGAGGCCTAATATCTTGAAATACAGGAGTGGAGCAGAAGGAAGACAATAAGAAAAGAGGTAGGTCACAACCAATATGCTTGAAAAAAGAGAAAGAACAAAGTACCTTACAAAAACTTACACTACTTTAATTATTTAAGAACAAAGAAACAATACTTAGCTGCAGTAAAACGGCAGAGACATCCCCTCAGAAACAGCCAGTCTGGTCTGCATAGGGAAAAGCATTAAAGGAAGACTAATTAGTGCCACTTTACACAAGTAAAGTTCCGGGCTACTGAAAACCACTGCTCTTTATTCTTGGAGGTCACTTTTTAGGGTAGAAACAATTTCTCATACGTTATACAATCATCTAAAAAACCACGCCAAGGGGTCACAGAATTAGATACATAAGCATACCCTTCAAAAAAATTGTTCCTTACCATCTATATACGACCCAAGAATAGCATATATTCTAATCCCTAAGCCAAAAAGAAGAAGAGTCCTTAAAAAGGACAATCTGCCCTAATGAATTTACCTCCTGACATTGTTTTGCATACCTGAACATTTAACATTAAGAGGAGGAGGTATTAGTATTTAATGGCACACCAACACTATTGTGTCAGATTGTGTCATGAAGATACTGCTTTTAAACTTCCAACGTCCATACTTCAGGAATTTGTTCCATGATGAAGTTCCATGATGATGATTTTCACATCCCCTCATTGATTTAACTTAAATAAAATTATCTCTTAATCAGGCCCAACAGTCTCTGCTATTCAGCAAGTCTTTCAACACTAACTTAAAAGGTACTTCTTTTTATTCTTCATGTAACACAAATGTGCCTTTAATCATTGCAAATTACAATAGCAAATTGTTACTTAGTGTCATACATAGTTTAAATGATTATGATTTGAACTCTGCAAAAATATACCACATGAATCTTGGCTTTTTTCTTTTGTTTTTGTAAAATAAATTTTTTTCATGTGACAAGGACTTCAAGTGATATAGGCCTATCAATAGCCAATCATGGAGAAGGCCTATGTAAACCTTATGACTTAATGGTGTATTCTATTATTTATGTGATTTTAAACTTACACAGAATCACAAAATATGTCTAATTTTAATGGCAATAACTTAAATCAATATTTGTTATTTATAGAAATCCTAGTTATTTCCACTTTCAAACTAAAGGAACAACATTTTTTGCTGGTAATATATTAAGTGTCCTATATGGTCCAGCTGTCGCATGTTTTTTGCATAGAGAGCTGTGTAGAATCTTTAAACACACTTTAATTGAGAGTGACTCCTAACTTCTTTGATCTTTTGGATTCTTCCCTAATATCTCACCAAAAAAATGTATGTAACTTGACTTTCAACATTTTTGTATCAAATGCTAAGACTATGTTTGTGCAAATCACTCATCTGTTGCTTTGGCAAGTGTTGGGTATATTATTAATCAGGAGCATATTATTTCTCAATGGGCCCCAACTATCAATTCACAGCTGTTCCGAAGTCTCATTTAATCTCTGTTATGAACACAATCCGGAATAACAAAAAATAATCAAAGTTCAAACCAACTTTTGCCAATAATTTGGAATTATTTAAAAAAAAAAAAAAAAAATGTGTAAATTTTAAAACTGAATTTCATTGTGGCAAATAAATTTTTTCTTAAAATCTAGTTTTCCACACGTTTCTAATGGAGAATGGGCCCCATAGTGTGCGCTATAACATAAAATCATGACCTTCGTAGGCCTATATATGGCAAGATTCCCGCAATGGAGTTTTTTTAGTTTTGGCAGAGTTAATACTCTTGCAATATCCCTACAATATCCGTTGGTCAAATTGGTGTCCGCCGCTGCTTAAAATAAAAAAATTGCTCCTAAAATAAAAGAGACAGATTGCCGTGGGGTCAAACAGCTGTGAATCAATGTAAGTTTGTTTAGAACAGGTCATTCCACACAGCCTATACAACATGCACCGGTGCAATAGTGTATAGCATTGACCCAGATCAGATGTTGGGTTTTGCCCCAAGACAGTTTTTTGTTTTGGAATTCACAACCACTAAATAACTCCCCATAGACTTGTGTACACAATGACCTCCTCACCAAACGTCGATTCTTTCTCGGCTAAAGCGACTGGTTTACTTCAACCTGAAATTTTTTTTGGAAGATTAGCACCATAACCCTCTTCAACAAAAATGAAAAAGTCATATGATGAAGGCCGATTTTTTTTTAGTTTACAGAGCATCGAAATATTGCAATGTTTTCAAAACGTTCAGGCCTAGTTGAGTGTGACTAGAACTAAAATTGTACATTTCCCTCCCCAAACCTCAATTAAAAACAAAAATGGCACAGAACAAATCTTTACCACCCAAATGTTTGTTCCTAGTCCACACATTATGATTCATTTCAAATGTTCATTTAAACACACAACTCATCAACATTTTGGGTGACTCTTCATTTAGGCAAGGCCATATTCCGGACGCAACACTGTCTCGGCACTGACGTCGTCTGGCTACAACTAGTGTATTTAGAGGTGTGATTCCTGAAGAGACTGAAAATTTCTGAAAACATGTTTAGATATATTGAATGGGTCATTCTATCAGTATGAACCATTGTATCCAAAATATACAGACCCAGAATGAGTTAAAAAAAACTGCTTTGCAGCAAATTTTTATATCTTTTTGCTTCTCCTGAGAAAGCACATTTTGTGAAAGAAAGATCTGGGTTCATACGGCATGGTAGAGAAGCACTACAAAAAGACCTGATGCCTATCAAACTGGGCATTTAAAAGCTCCAATTTACATGAATCAGGTGTTTTTTTTAAAAAAAAAATAAAAAGATAATCCACCTAATCACATGCATGGGCGGATTTCAGAGCAGAGAGAGAGACCTGAAAGCATCCAATTTCAGTTAAATGGGTGTATTTTCACCCAAAGTGGCCTAAAAAGCACCCAATTATGCAATTGTTTAGTATTTTTTGGTGAATATTTACAATTCCTGTACAACACTTTTCTTCTGTGATTAAACTCACTTAAGTAAATTCGAATTCAATCGCATCACACTCATGGATCGAAGTGTGTGCTGGTACAGGCAACAGTGCACAATGTTGGAAAACTGCCCTTGAAATGTTGATCGGTAGGTCTATTTTAATTTAATCATTTATTTTTTTTATTTTTTGCTTTTTTTAATTTTTGGGTTTATTTAAAAAATGAATCCATTAAACTTGATGGCTCAGGCATTTCCCTCATGTTTCCTTGCACTATGGATCATTCAAAGACATGAAAATACACCACGATCCTCGTTAACAATGCTCAGATTCATGCCAGACTTCCAAATGCGTGATACCATCATCTCTGATATAGAGGCGTAGTTCCTTTTGTGGACAGCCTTGTAAGCTCTTGTACATGTTTTAATATGCACTTGATGCACCCCAACAGTGTGGAAATTACCCCCCCCCCGGTTTACCCCCCCCCCCATGTTACTGAAATGTGCCCATAAGTAGTTATTTTTTTTTTAAAAGACATGTGGGCTACTGTACATGCTATTACTGTTACTCGACTATGCCTATAGGCCTGTCCCTCTTGCATGTTAGCAATTTTAAAAACAAATAGAGCAACACATTGTACACATACGAGAGTGCAAGGGTGCAAATTTGATCACTGTGACTGTACAAGTAACCGCTGCGATAGGCCATTCATGAAGGTCATGAGTAAAACCTGTGATCAAGCCTAGCTCGGAACTGATTTCGAGAACCTCATATTGGACCTAAAACTTTACGATCTACTTGAACCTCTTAAATCGACTCAAATTGATCTCTACAGTAAATATTGATGCTGCCTTGAACATTGCAGACAACTTCAATTTTTTAAATCGTGCACCCTTACTCAAATAAGGCCCTCCATGTATAGTAATGCATGGAAATTGTTTTGAATCACGGCGCCACTAAATAACTCCCCATAGACTTGTGGTTACAAAAGGACCTCTCACCAAACGTCTATTTCTCGGCTATAAAGCGACTGGTTACTCAAAACTGAATTTTTTTGGAAGAAGTAGGCACCATACCTCTTTAACCAAAATGAAAAAGTCATGATGAATGCCGAATTTTTTTTAGCTTACAAGACATCGCAAGATTTGCATGGTTTTTCAAAAAAACGTTCAGCGTCTAGTTGAGGGTACCAGAACTAAAATTGTACGTTTCCCCAAACCCTCAGAAATTAAAACAAAATGGCACAGACAAAAGCTTTACCATCCCAAATGGTTTTGTTACTAGTCCACACATTATGATTAATTTCATATGCATTTAAAAACACAACTCACAAATTTGTGACCTCTTCATTTAGGCAAGGGCCATATCCCGGACGCCAACACTGTCTCCGCACGGCGTCGTCTGCTACAACTAGTTTATTTAGTGGTGTGATTCCTTTTGGATCTTGTATGCTGGTTCTAACACATTCAAGACCTCCACAAGGTAAAAAATTATTGAGGAAAAAAAGTAAAAAAGTAACCACTTTGCATTTATTCATGATGTGTCATAATACTTTGGTGGGGCGAATGCACATTAGGATGTTCATTACTGCATTTCATCAATTGTCAAGCAGAGTGGTGTTTGATATGTAGAATGGTGTGTAGGCACAACTTTGTAAAATATCCCTAAGAAATTCATCAATGTAACTCACTAATATACACCTTTTTCAAAAACCATGGCACGTCCAAATAAAAAAGCTTCCGGGTAACATTTTCTCTCGGCAGGCTACCAATCGGCCTAAATTTGGAATTTCACACCAACAATCTGGTACAACAGCACATGATCCTGTTGGATATTGTTTCATTGAATCGGAAAAAGACTCATGTTTGGTAAGAACTTCACATTATTTTGACACCACCGCTCAATGATTTGGGGACCAGATTCACTGTTCTCATTTAACGATTCATATTTGGTCCAGATTTCACAGAACTCAGATAACGATTCAGGGCTCTGAATAATGCAGATAATTTATATTGGTTTATTTCACCAAATTGTTAAGTGGCACACAGGGCTCAAATGCCGGGGGGGCATGAATATATTTGGTCTGGATCTCACCAAAGCCAAATAGCCTGAATTTGACCAAATTTCACTGTGTCCGAACATTTCATTCACAGTTACTTGGGGTTTTTAACAAAAACAAAAAACGTACTCGGTGAGTACCACTGAAAAATTTGGCCGGTGGTAAATTAAATAAATACCAATAGAGTGGTATATTGTATGTTGCAATACAACTACAAATATGCCTAATACCAATACACAATGCCATGTATGGCATGTTAAATAATTTTTCAGGCATGAGTCAGGTGAGGGGTAAATATGGCTGAACAACAATTCCGCATTCAAAATAGATATGTCCCAGAAACTATTAGACAAGGAATCGCTAGCTAAAGTGATGGCTGAGAACTGAAAACATGTGGAAAAAGGAAAGTATTGACATTGCATTTATCAGAACTTCGCGTCTCCATCATCATGCATCTTTCAAAGAGATCGACGATGACACAATGTCCATCAATCAGGATGAAAACACAATAAAAGTTTGTGCCAAAATTCAATCTAGCAGCCCTACAATTATACTGCGGACCTCCTGACCCTCATAGTCCCCACTGCAATGGCGTACCGTTCCGTTTTGAAATTCAGTGGGGTTGTACTAGGGGGACTGTAGTACACAGGTCTCATGTGAGATTGGTACACACATACTTTATATGCATTGATAATTAAAACAAAATACAATCTGTCCTCGGACTGCATGGTGTCACTGCCCGTCGCGGTTTGACATTATAGGCCTTATATGCTTTGGACCTTGACATGTGAACCGTGACTGCAAATCAAAAAATGAGGGTCCATGTTGCACCTAAGACTCTGTTTCCAATTGAACTTTTTCACTTGGGTCAACCTTTTACATTTTTCAGCCAATCTTACAATGTACATGTACAAAAGAATTAGAAATGTAAAATTTTACCTTTGAACTTTGACCTCATCAGCAAATGAGGCATCCCATGTTGCATCTATGTTTGAAGTTTGGTTTAAAATCATCCCCCTAAGTATGCAGACATTACAGGGCAATGTTTAACCGCCTTTTTTTTCACAACAACAAACATCAACAGACAACAATGGAACGAAAGAGAGCCTTAGCCTAATGTGTCTTCCCCTGCCTTTCATTTGAAAAATCAGTGATTCAACTGAAAGGGTAAAAAATTTGCTGGGCTAGCTTAAAAGTGAGGTACAAATCTCGTACATTCCTATAAGTATTTTTTTCCAAATTAAAACTTGAGAGAAAAGGGAAGAAAACGCAATATTAAATATGAACCTCCATTCAATTACGTGTTGTAGAAAGTGTCCGTTCGGACAATTATTATGACTAAAAAATACCGCTTTTGCTATTATTAGCTGCGTTTGGTTGTAAATCACTTGCAGGTACTGTTAGAATACCATACTAGTTCCAGAATCGTATCCAAAAATCTGATTTTTTATGATTTTTTTCATTTTTCTGATTTATCAAATCACTGATAGTGCCTTTTAAGGCCGGCTACACAAAAAATTTTAATGGAAGCAACTTGCCACACCCCTTTAATGGCCCCAGCTTGGATTTCAGGTTATACAACAAATTTTAACATGTTCGATTGTGTTAAAAAGCGCCCCAGGGACGTTACATCCATTAGTTGACGGTCGGTTTTCAGGCAAAGTTAAGTTTTAGAGGGTATGGATTTTGTGAGTGGAAAATATTTCATCCTGGACAGACATAAATGTGGCATTTCCAGCTCTGCCAGTAAAACTTACAATCAGGGATCCCGATTCTAATTAAAAAATCGCTTCTTTTATGAAAGATACGGCATTTTTGAGAATTACCACTCGCCAGTCATGTTATTAGACAATTAACAACTGTCTTTGGACAAAAAATTCTTTATTTGAAAATTGGTGCGCTCTTCAAAAATTGGCTGTTATTGCTTTAATGTAATTGTCAATTGAAAAATTTTACACTCCTTTAATCATAATAAAAAAAAATCCACGGGGTATAGGAAGATGCAAGGGTGAATCTCAAAGTGATGGATGGGGGGAATCTTTGGGAGAGATGGTACTAACATGATTAGTACGTACCACAGACAAGATCATAGATCCAACTGAATTGATTTTGGAAAACCAATAGATAGATATGGCATACTCTCCATTGATACCAAAATAAGTACCAACATGCCTAGAATTACAACAGACTAACGTCAAATTTGCATTTTATCAAAAATCCGTCATTTACCATAGTAAAGCTGGCCTACAGGCAGTGTGAATATAGTACCAACAAAAAGTTAGGAATCTGATATCAATATCATCCAGTGCTTGGTCTACTTCTGATGGGAAATGGACTATTTTAGATTATCCAGAGCTATTTAGTGTTATAATAATGTGTTTGAGTCAGTAAATGCATAAATCGCAATTTTCCTACCCTATATCCATTTTTCCCTCAACTTAGTCATAGTGATGTTCATAATAATGGGGCTGTTGGTACTATTTTGATCCAATTTTAATCCCCCCCCCCACTTGTTTGGAGGTTCTGTTACAAAAAATGGCTGAGGGATCAGGTAGACGACGGTTAAAACTTTCGGATTTACTATAGGCTATTACTACTACATCCGGGGTGGCCACTCTTTCATCCAGGTCATGACATGCTAAACATGCACCACACATGCACTGGTAATGCTTTGGAAACTTCCATTACCAGCTTACCCCAGAGCTTACCTGTCGCTGTTCAGCCAGTTCTCATTGTTTAGTTGTAGTACTGTAGTAGTTGAAGTTTGGGTACCGTACAAACGCGTGGTGTAAACATAACTTTAGTTTCCTGGATAGGCCTATCTCCAAACTCGAACTACTGAAGGTATTCAAGTTATAGGCCTACTTCTATCGAAGCCCAAAAATCATGTGTGTGCATTTCCGGGAATAGTTCACTGTTCGGGCAGCCACTGTCAAGTTGTTGGGGGTCGTTGGCAATGTAAACAAAACGATTCGACATGTTTCCTTCCACAGTGGTAGTCAGTGTAACGTTTCATTCCAATAACTGTTCATTCCAACACTTTCATCTGCACGTTCAGTATGCAATTCATGTACTACCGTTTCACCCCAGTGGCAGTTCACCCCAGTGCATTTTGATCCCAATACCGTTCATCCAATTAAAAGATAAATCGGCCCTAGTCGGCATATTTTGTTCCATTATATAATGGGATGAAATTATTTTAAAACATCTACCAGCTGATTGCATAGGCTATACGGAAGGAAAAAGATTTTGAAACGCCCTCCAATTTTGGCTCAATGCCACAAAATACTACATTTCTAATGAATAGAGCTAAACCAAAGATGCTAAAACGTGGAAACGTAACTCGTTACGTACCACGGAAAAGTAAGAACCCGGGGGTCAACCCAATCAGTGGCGGGGGTGGAGTGGGGTGCATTCCACAGGGGACGATCATGAATTCTCAATAGGGGCGCCAGTCACCACTACTATAGATAGGCCTATAAGCGCGCTTTTTGGGATTTCTATGATTCATATGCCGACACATGTCAAATTTTGGGTAAAGACCTGGGTAGACCCCAAAATTTTATTAAAGGAGCATGGCACATTTGAAAATGAGTGCACCCTCAAGATTTTTTTTAAAATTGATTATTTTTGCAAGGTTGTAAAGCTTTTATTATTAGGGCCTACATTAAGCCTCTCACCTGAAACCGAAATTAATTTCACCCTTTTCGTACAAAGAAAACATTTCTTAGCTTAATTCTTTCAAGATGGGGATCTTTCTGTGGAATGCTTATCGCGGCAAAAATCAGTGCTTTCGATTTTTTAGGGACACCTGGTATGGAAATCCTCGCTGTTAAATTTAATGCCGTTAATCTGTTTCTGGGAGTATGTCTTTTTATGTTATATATGGATTCTTCCATGTTCCATACAGGCAACATACATACGTATATAGTGCTAGAGAGTATACGGCATTCATAAACAAAAAATTAAAATACGTTTAAAAAAAGGGCCTACACCAGTCAGGTCGGCCCCTATGGTCTACAAAAAATTAGGGAGACCACCCCATCCCCCCCAAAAAAAATATGCCCTTATTACATATAACGAAAACACTCACTTGGTGGTGGAATTGGCTTTGATTTCCTCTGTGGATTTTATCTAAACTTACATTCAAAACATCCCCTTTTCGCGTCACAATGACGCCATACTAATCCCAGATTGTTAAAATCCGGTATTTTATGAAAATGGAAATGGTCAAATTGCAGGGTATTTCCCCGGTATTTCATACAATCAAAAGACATTGAATTAAGGCGAAATCTTGTCTTAATTATTAACCCGCGTCTACCAAGCCTTTTTTTTGTAACACGGTTTACCCAAGGGGGATTGTTTAACACCCCCCTCGAGGAATCCGTTATAAAGCACCCGTGCTTCCGATTTTGAACCGTGGTAGCTATGGTCCTCTTTCCATGATACCAAAATTAGTACTAACTTACCTAATATGGCGTCACAAGGACGTCATACCGAGGGGCACTTCATATATGAAAGTGACGGGGTTGTGCGGATTGAACTTTCAAGTAGGGGAAAAGGGGGTCAATTTGGTGAGGAGGCTGCATAAGTGGGGGTCATGAGAGTCTCAACATTTTGTGAAAAAAGGGTTTTCATTCTTTTTCAGCGAGCAAATTTAAACCCATTCAAACCAGTTTTAAAAAAGGGGGCCTTCGGTGAGAGCATGAAATAGAGATAAGGTGGTCAATTCAGTGACATTGATTAAAAATGGGAGGCATCAATGAGAGTAAAAAAATGGGGGTCTTTCATTGACATCCGGTTTAAAAAAGGGGGTCAATGTGGCCGCACATCCCTGTCACCTATTTTTAGGGGACGTCATCAAGTCCGCGAGTCGGACAAAAATTGGCATTTTCCCAGGCCAGGAAAATAGGCGAAAATCCAATTTTGCGCTAAAAAAATGTAGGATTATGGGATTTTCCGTGTGGTTTTCAGCTCTAAATGATGGCAATTGGCTAGTTTTACATAAACGAGTGTTAGAGCCATATACTGTGCAATATTTCAACAAATGCACCATAAAAATCTGTAAAAAAACAAAATTCAATAGAACATGAACATCTCTCAATTTTTTTTTTGGGTCGGTAATTTCTCTCTCTGTTATCGCCTAAATTCTTCTGAAAGAATCAGGGACATCGGTCAATTCGAAACTAATTACGTTCTATAGCAAGAGTTAAACAGTTAACAAATTATTTGGTCTTTTTGCTGGAATGTTAGCCAGTATTCATGGAGGACGGGCGAGGAAAGAAGAAAGGGCAGGAGGAAGACGGCAGGAGATAGGATTAAGGAGAGTACAGAAAAGAAAAAAAGAGAAATGAGGGGTGAGGGGAAGGAAAGGAGGAAGAAATGCAAAAAAGTCTGTAAAAGAATGATTTTTTTTAAAGAATGGACCAGTAGGCCTATTATACTTTAGATCAGTCCTACTGAGCATGACCAGATCAGTGGCGTAACAGGCCTTGGCAAATGGAGGGGTGTGAGTCATATTACGAAGGAGCGAATTTCTCCATGGACATTGTACAAACGGTCTGTTCATGTGCGGGGCTCGTGGGGCGGAAGGGTTTTGAGTAGGGGCCGCGATCCCTGCCCCCCCCCCAAACTGGTTATACGCCCACTGCACTTGTCAAATTACGGTCCCTGAACATTCTGTTTAGCTCTGTTTAAAAAAAGGTTCGGTTCTTATGACCTCTACCAGCGACAAGATGTAAAATGAGATCGAGCGAGGGTCATAAAGAAAAAATAGTCTGATCTAATTTTTATTCAGAATATAAAGCACAGGTGAATACGCCCTGTTCCGTTACACTTTTTAAACAAATCTTTAGTTAAAGGTCCATGGTCCATGCAATCGCTAATAACCTCGTCCCCAGAACATCAGATTTTACCGGAACTGGTCGAAATTCTGTTATCTAAAGAAATCTAATATTTTTCTCATTTTCCCTGTGAAATCTTAGGATCTTTGGTTTGGAAGTTATGAGCGAAAATGTGTCCCATTTTGGTCGACAAATATTACAGGGGGATGGTCCGATTTAAGTCTATAAGTTTTTCATCTTGATAGAATGGTCTTCACCCCAAAACCGCATCTGTAAAGTTTCACGCCGATTTTTCAACCCGTTTTGATGTGAGAGCTATATAAAACGTGATTTTGCAATCCCCATAGAGTACTGTGTAAAACTAATATTGGTCGAACAAAAAGGGGCACGCTCATAACATCCAAACCAAACATCCTCTAGCCCTAAGATTTCACAGGGTAAATGAGAAAAATAGTAGCTTTCTTCTGATAACAAAATTTTGACCACTTCCGTTAAAATCTAGGGTCCCTGGGGACGAGGCTATTAGCGATCGGGCCATGGACCTTTAAATGAAGCTTACAATCACGTTTTTAGTTCTCACAACAAAACGAATAAAAATATTTGCGCGAAACTTTGCAGAAGGGGTTTTGGAGTGGAGGCCTTGTCCCAATAATTGGGACTTCACATGATGTTTCTTTAACAGTAAACTAAATCAAACATTAAGTTAATGGCATTATGATAATTGTACATTATGGAGGAGTCATGCTCAGCAGGACATATAGGTGGAGGCCATTCTATTAAGATGAAAACATCATACATAAATCGGGTCATCCCCCTTTAAACAGTCAGACCTTCAAGGTGTAATAGGAACGTGTATCTGAATTTAAAATTAAACGTGCACATGTTTATAATGTAAATGT
Source organism: Ophioderma brevispina (assembly GCA_023653785.1). Lineage (NCBI taxonomy): Eukaryota > Metazoa > Echinodermata > Ophiuroidea > Amphilepidida > Ophiodermatidae > Ophioderma > Ophioderma brevispina. The sequence goes on from JAMKCH010065796.1 coordinate 65,788, forward strand.
TTGAATGTTTACTTCCCTCATAGAGTTACATAAATAAACGTTAGTGTGTGACTGTTTAACAAACTGTAGGTCCGTTGATTTAGGCCTACAACAAGTGAGGCTTGCTTGATTTAGACTCAATGTAAATGTTCAATGTACAATGAACAATGTACAGTAAATGTTCATTTTACTATAACTTCTAAAACAAGATAATCTAACATCAAGAAAATTATGAAATTGATACAGGCCGGCTTACCTTTCTTGGTGATGTCACTGATGTTACAGTCTTACCGAGTCTTACATTCGTCTCCATTTGGTGCAGATTTACCAGCATAGGGTTTATACGATGTTATCATTTCAATAATTACGAGTGCAAAGGGTGACTCAGTTTTGTTTAAATCACGGAGATGTACATGTAGTTCAGAGGTTGATATTTTCACCACTGACATTACCAAGTAATTACAGGAGCTGCACTGCATTTGAAAAACAGTTCTCACTCTTGATGCGTTTTGTCCAGAGGGTGTTTTGAACTAAACCCATAATGCATTGCAATGTGCCTATACAGTATTGTACTAAACACATACCAGTACTTAGGATTAAAAAGTGCTTTAGAAGTAATAGGATTTTTGTGGAACCACGTGACCTCATTGGTTGAAATTTCCCAAAACTAGTGCATTGTGGTGTCTTTCAATTTAAATGCAAGTGATGCAATTCTATCACCATGCAATGTTTTTCACATGTAGGTGTTAATAACTTTGTATTATTAAGCTAGCATCTCTTTATCTCTGGAATTCCATCCATTCAGGTTTGTCCAAAATTAGCTGTCCAAATTAAGCTCAAGTGGAGATTTATGAGGATTGAATCAAACTTAGATAATGGCTTCGCATTTTATTTTGCGCGAATATCGTGATAAACAACACGATTTGTCAAGAAGGCTGTGTCCTTGGTGCAAAACTTGGATGCAAGAAATCAACCAAGCCCGGGAACCAAGCCTACACGGAATAAAGCTGTAAACCCCATTCAACTTTATACATGTCTATATTGATTATTTGGTGCAGAAATTCACTGGCGTATCCACACCTGTCTTTTGGAGCTGGACCCCGGGGTGCGGAAGGAACATCATGATCATTCAAGAAAAGCAAGATAATAACAATATTTCAAATTAATTTTTATTATCACAGATATTGTCATGACTTATACAGTTTCACTTTTTTCAAATTACATGCCAAATTAATGAATGACAATTAGTGTGAAATTAATTTCTCATTTCTCATTTCTCAACTAAATGACAAATAATCCACTTTATAATTTTTATGGAAATTCATAATTCATAAGTAAAACACTAGAAATTTAATTTGTAATGTACTAAAATGACAAATGATATATTGTCATTCATTAATTTGTCTGTGATATGAAAGTAACTTATATGAAAATAACTTATAAAAATGTTAATTTAACATAAAACCTGTTTAGCTCAATTTTCTTGAATGATAACAAAAATCAAATTGTATGACTCATTATAGTTTTCTCAGTTGATTTAGCACTTTCTTCATTAATTCAAATCTAGTTAAGTTGGAATTCGAATTCGTCCATAATATAATGTAAGCGTCCATTTGTTAAACTAAATCGTCTTGGAGCATTTGTTTCAAAGTCTGACCAATAGCATTTATTTCTCATTTTAGTCTAACAAACTAATTGCCAATAATATCCATTTTAATAATTTGTAATTTTATGAATTCATAGTAAAAACTATACAATTTAATTTGTAATGCACTAACCTGACAAATTAACGATATATTTCAATTCCCATTAATTTATCTGTGATATGAAAGTAACTTATATTAAAATAACTTATACACAATGTTAATTCTACAACATAAAACCTTGTAGCTCAATTTTCTTGAATAAAACAAAAATCAAATATGCATGACTCATTATAGGTTTCCCAGTTGATCTTATAACTTTCCTCATAATCACATCCAGTTAAGTTGGAATTCGAATTCGTCCATAATATTATTAAGCGTCATTTTTGTTTAAACTTATTTCGTCTTGGAGTCATTTTATTTCAAAGTCTGCCAAGAGCATTTATATTTCAACGTATGACCCATTTTATTTTTATTAATTGGTCATACTTCTTTTCATCCTAATAAGGTATGGCATTCGTCTCACCATGCTCACCCGCATGCGTAGCTATATTTTTTAATTATTTTTCGTCTTTGGTGAAAATAATTCTTCTATCAAATAAATTTGCCCAGCAGATGGAGAGACTGGAAGAATATACCTATAAAATCTTTTATATTCAGGTTAAGATGCGTAAAACCGTTTTGCATTCACTTTAGATCTGTGATGAAAACCTTTATTGGAACCGGTATACAGACATTGCGTTAGAGAGCATGTTTGTTTATTTATTCGAAAATCATCATGATTTTCTTTTACAAAATTTTAATTATAGGCTTATCCCCAGTTAATTTCGCATTTGTGTAATTGATTTTAATATAGGTTTCCAGCCAATTTCGCAATTTCACGGTGTGCCAATCTTTTATTTATAAAATGTTTAATTCTTTTTCGCGCGAAAACGATGATTTTTTATTTAAAACATGTTTTTGTATTTCAATTTAATTGAAAGCGTTCGACTTCGTGGCAGATCACCAATTGCGGTAGCTATTTCGATTTCACTTGGTTGACTTGTAATGCGATTCCTGTTTTCTATTTCAGCATTGAGATAACAAAATGAAAAAAAAAATATGCTTGTTGAATTAAGCAAAATTTAAACACGTTTAATCATATAGTCCCGCGTCTGAAATCATCCTTTCTCAGCATTTCGTCGGCATTTAATAGTATTTATTATACATTTAATAAACAGAATGTATAAAGAGGAGTCCAACTACAAATGTAGTGTGAAATCCTGAAAAGCTGTGAATTTGGGGCGAAAAGGCCCAAATGGGCTGAAAAAAGTGCGAAAATTTTAATAAAGCAGAAATGAAAATTGTCAAACATTATTCAGTTCGATTAGCAACTTGCCAATGAAGTTATAAGCTTTAACAGAGAGTTTTTTTTTCTGATAATGTCAGTCTCAATTGTCCAATTCAAGTATTCTTTGAATTAAATAACTGTCCATAATAGAAGGACAAATGTTTTAGTTGTTAAAAGTTTAAATCGGTCCAGCCGTCCTGGATTTTCGTCAAAATGTGTGGCCCATGGAATAAATCAGCGTTGCAAGTGAACCATTTTTAAGGGTCGCACAATTGTATTTCAAATTCTATTTTCGATATCCCCATGACACTTGGTCAGCATTTTGTTTTCATTTACAACATCACTGTACATGACCGACATTAGTTTGCCGGGAAAAATTATTTTTCAAATAAGGCCATATATCTTTTTTTTACAAAAAATAGGAATTTCATAAAATTTGTTTAACATATTATTACCAATATCGATGTAATAAGGAATTTCATTGTACTGATTTTCTCACTGTAGGTCTAAAATGGAAATGTAAAAAAAAAAAAATTGAATGCATAATCGTCAATTAGAATAACAATCCACGAAATTGACAATCAACCCTACGTTGGTCGCAACATTCTTGTTTACGTATAGCAAAAAAAGTTGACGATTTAAACAAAATAAATGTGTAGAGGCTAAATTAAAGGCATATGGACGAACTTGCATTAAATGTTACGCTGCGTGTACAACTGAATTTATTGACGAACAATGGAAAGGGCACTTATAATGCGAAATTGTAATAAGGATTTACACTGGTAGACCAAAAACGTACGAAATTGATTGCCAAATTATTTTGGTTGATAAAAGTGCGAAATTGTCCGGGAAAACCTATAATAAAGTGGCAGTGATGTATATACTGAAAAGTCAAGACAACTACAATAATAAGTTTAAGAGAATGTAAGTCAAACAATGTTCAGTTCGATATGAAACTCATAAGCAACTTAACAAAATGACATTTTAGACTTTATAGAGATTTGTCTAAAAAATATTTATTCTAATTTGACAATTCAAATAATCATGTGAATTGGAATAACAGTCATAAAGACAAATGTTTAGTGTATTCGACAAATTTGAAGACACATTTTAAATCGGTCTAACCGTTTGGATAGTAGAAGTTAAAACGTGCACTAAATTTGCCCAGGGGATAGTGTGCCAAATTAATGTGGTCACTGGACCACTTTTGGAGACGTTTTTGCTCATAGTAACCTCAAGAGCAAAAATTTTAGGGTAATCTCGTTATTCCGAAGGTTCGTTATACCGAAGATTCGATATTCCGAATCTTAAAAAGGGTTCGCTATTCCGAATCTTAAAAAGGGTTCGCTATTCCGAATCCTGAAAAGGGTTCGCTATTCCGAATCTTAAAAAGGGTTCGCAATTCCGAATCTCAAAAAAGGTTCGTTATTCCGAATATTGAAAAGGTTCGGTATTTCTAAACCAAATACCATGCTTCTTATTCCGAATCTTAAAAGGGGTTCGCTATTCCGAATCTTAAAAGGGGTTCGCTATTCCGAATCCTAAAAAGGGTTCGCAATTCCGAATCTCAAAAAAGGTTCGTTATTCCGAATTTTGAAAACGGTTCGGTATTCCGAACCAAATACCGTCCTCGTTATTCCGAATTTCAAAAGATGCTCGCAATTCCGAATTTTGTTTTTCACATTGGAGCAATGAACATGATGAATTATATGGATGTTTTGGAGCCGATGATGCCAAGAAAATAAGTACCACTATTTATTATGTACCTGGGATTATGTATATTTTTTTTTTATTTTCACATTTTGAAATATTTTCTGTTTTTGGTGGTGATGACAATAATCGAATTCGGCACATTTTTATGTGGTACATATGATTTCTTTTTGGTAGGCATGATACATCAAATCATGACCGCCGTTTTCCATTTTGATCATAACTTTGCAACCAGACAAGTTGGAAATACAATACAAATAGAAGTGTTAAAACATATGTTTTAAGACACAAAAAAATCTAATAAAGTCATTATGTTGAGATTTCAAACTGACAAGTACCCAAAACCAAGATTGCGTCCAAGATGTCTAAATGTATGTTTTAAAGCACAAAGAATCTGATTGTCCAAAATTACTTAAACATTTGTTCAACTAAAAACGATGCAAAAATAGAAGAGTTTTCTGTTTCTGATATTTTTTGGCATCATCGGCTTCAAAGTATCCATGTAATTCATTATGTTCATTGCTCCAATGTGAAAAACAAAATTCGGAATAGCGAACCTCTTTTGAAATTCTGAATAACGAACAAGGTCGGCATAGAGGTCTTTCACCTCACTCATACATAACCTATAACAAAAGGTGTTTTTAGTCGTATCGCATTCAGATCAATTTAATGCCCGACCTCAAAGTGCTATTCAAAGTGTGACCCATACTTTTATGCATACATATCCAACATGCATGTCGTTCTTTAGATTTAGAAAGTCTCCAGAAATTTGTAATGGACTTTGCCATTCCCGGCAAGATGGCCGCTAATCTGAAAGGTGGAAGACCTCTATAGGCCACTGTGTTGTAATTTCTGTCCGTTTACGGGCAGAATATAGGCCTACAAAATTACGAATTTCTTCAAGAGTAGATCGAATTTGCAGGTGAGACTAGGCACACACACTATACTCAGGCCAACGGTTAAGATGGCATAAAAATCTCAACTTTTTTTTTTAGATAAGTCGGGGGGACGAGGCTATGGATCACGAAATGCCCCTTTAATAGCCTCGTCCCCACAACCCCAGATTTTACCGCTAACGGGAGTGAAAACCCCTTGGTTAAGTGTTAAGATAATTTGAACTCATTTTCTTTTATGTACCCACAATTTATGAAATTATTTGCTAATAATTTCTAATATGCCAATTTTTATTTACCAAGATGATTGCGATGAAACAAGCCGTTTTCGAGAAACCATAACATATTACTTGTTTTGTATAAAATTCAGGCTCGCCGATTCGATTCATGCTGAGGGTTTTGTTTTAGCTTGTCAAAAACAGATTTTCGCTAAAGGGCGCGGCTGGGCGCCTGCTAAATGTTGATCGATCTGAGTTGGTCAAGAAACTGCAGTCATATAGGTTCTTCATTCACGATATGAAAGTGATTAAATGGTTCAAAAGATGTAAAATACGGAAAAGGATAGGGAAATCAAGAAATATAAGTCGGTGCTGCTCATGCAGCTTTAACACAGATTTTTATTTCTCTGAACTCCAACTTGAAGTTAATTTAATTTCTGATCTTTAATAATACACATAAGGGTAGTGGTGAGCCTATCATATCAGTATTTTTAAGTGCAGCGTATTAGACGGAGAGAGAGAGTAATTTGAAATACGTTCTTTAGTTGTTAAGTTATCACAATCACTTTTTTTATTTCGCGCAAGAGGGAATACTCTTACATTGTCTCAAAAGGCAAGTGTACTTCAATGCAAGGCCGAGGATGAATACTGAAAGCTTGTTATTTCAGCGTATACTTATTAGTAGAGCGGCGGACAAAATCACCAAAGTTAGCATTAAGACTCCCCCGGATCTGGAAATTAATATTAACTGGGAGCCCTCTTGAATTGTTATACATTTCTGCGAAAAATGCGGGAATCCATTATGGTTGCCATCTATATATAGATAACCATTTCTTGAGTACAAAACCAAAGGAATTGAAAGTAGATGCATGTTTTGAAGTCAATGAAAATATCGCCGAAACATTATGTAATCATCGATTTTGTGACAAAAGAACCCCAATAACAAAGAGATTTTTTTGAATCTGTTCATGCATAATGTGCAATTTCGCAATCTATACAGCTCAAGACTGCAATTTTTGTGTTAAATTAATAAAGGCAACACACCTTTTCAAGACGGAAACTATACTTTCTTAAAGACAGTTATCACTTTGCATGTGATTTGATTTGATTTTATATTCGGTATCTCCACATACAAGGCAAAATTAAAATAATATGACAAGTCCTATACAGAATAAAATTGGAGATTACACAGGATTACCCTTAAGCCCGAAGGCTTATTTCCAAGGGGTCCTTGCTACAATACATATATTCAAAAACAATACACAAAACAATTCGAAAACATTCATAATATTATTTAAAAGATGTGCAGAATCAAACATGACTAGAATGAAATAAAATAAAAAAATATTTTAAAAATTAACAATTAATTTGATTTAAAAGATGGCTTTTTACAGACTTCTTAAAATTGGACTTATTGGGAATGGTTTTAATTGCACATGGTAATCAGCCCAATCATGAATAGAAATGACCCTGAAGTTATAGTGGTACATTTGGGTGGACGGAAATTATGCAAACTAGTTCTGGTACTTTTGATGACACTTGATCTCGGTGGAAGTTATTCTTGAGATAATCTGGGCCAACCTCATTAAAAATTCATGACCATTGATATTAATCTGAGCTGCTTGGCTCTATTATGAATGTCAAGAAATTTAGTTTCTTAAAATCATTTTCGAATCTTATATCTAGCAATGCTTTGAGAATAAACCTTATCAATATTGTTTTGAGCAATTTGCAAGTTTCTACTCATCCTGCTTATGAATGCCACCATACCAGGAAGAAATTGAATAATCAAACAAGCAAAGAATGAGAGCGGTACTTAAGATTTTCTTGGTATCTGTATCGAGAAATTTAGCCGGTCTATAAAGAAATTTCAGTCTGGAATTGACTTTTTTGATAATGGCACGAGCCATATCATCCCCATTCAAATATTGGTTCCATGGTAAGACCCAAGTATTTGACAGAAGGAGTAGCATGAATTATCTGCCCTTCACACTCAATAGTGTAATCTTGCCAATTGCCCAGTTTTCCGCTTTGTACCAAAAAAATGAGTTGCTGTTTAACCCATTGAAGAGACAGTTTATTGTCAATGAGCAATTTATTGCAGTTGCTGAGGATTTTACTGAGCTCCTGACCGATTTTAATGGGTCTTTATCAGAAACAATTAATGCGCTGTCATCTGCATACTGAAGCAGTGTACAATCAACGCAGTTCGGCATAGCAATGACGGTAGGCAGAGGAATAATTGGGTCCTAAGATCTCCCCTTTCTGAACACCGCATTTCAATTCGGAGTCAGAGTCAGAACGTTAACTTAGCGGATCTGAGATCTGCAATTTAAGTGTAGGACTCAAACCAATTGGTGGGATTTTATACCCAGAGCTCTTAGTTTATAAAAGAGAGTGATTTGACACTGTCAAAAGCTTTTCGATGTCAACAAGCACCATACCTGTGAACATCCCAGTACTGAGTTGGTTTTTGATATAGTCCTTGCAGGTAGATAGATAAGACATGTCAGTGGAATATTTACCTCTAAACCCTGACTGAAACTTATATAATTATTGTTTCCCTAAAGATATTTATATTTAATTGAACCAACACAGCTTTCTCCAAAATTTTGGAGGGCACAGACAATATGTCACAGGCCTATAATACCGCTTCCAACCCTGCTCTTCTTTTTGTACAAGGGTTTAACCTTAGCAATCTTCAGCAATCTTGCATATCACAGCTGAAAATATTGCATTAAAAAAATGTCATTTCGAGTACTGTCATCATACGTCACACTACTAACTGTTGGGTTTGATTTTGTAATTTACATAAACGCAAATCCGGCCATTTGCATTGATCTGTTGATGAAAAAAATAAACTACACAAAGCTGGTATAGGTTTCCTATTGTATGCTCTATGAAGTACTGCACCATATACCATATATTACCCATGTGTACAAAAACTCGGCATCAAAAACAAGAAAACCATGCTGCTTTTAAACACCCTACTCAACGAATTGGTGAAATCCCTTTAAAAATTCAGTTATTCAAAATATTCTCTTTTGATACCAACGTAATCGTCTAGTCTCTTATCACTAAAAAATATTTGATCAATCTGAATGGCTCCTCGACTAATATTAATTAGTAGGTCATAAGAAGTCTGTGCAAACCTTGCTGTCAGTATATCTCTGCTCTACGATGGGTAAGTCAAGAACAAACAGGGGGGGTAGGACACGATCTGCTCGATTTGGGGGTCAATGGGGAATTTCCAAACGGTAATTTGTGGAACTGCTACTTGCATTTACTATGGCAGTCTCGGTCCCAATGACAATTAAAAAATCATCTCTTAAACTTTGTTCAAAAGATCTAGTATTCCTTATAAATAAGAAAAAATATGGATTTCAAATACCTCGGGGTTAGTGGATTTACCCCCCTGCAAAATAGTGTTATTTCAATAACGGGTCCAGTTTATATTAAATATTCCTGATCAGTCCTAGTCTTTAGTCAAGTCTTTGCGTAACCCGCCGTTCGATATGCGTAAGAGTCGCCCTCCTAACCGTTAATCTTTGAAACAGACTAGCTTGATGCCGTTTTGGAATTTGCTGTTGCTGTTTAGGTTGGCATGTCCTACCCCCCCCCCCTGAGACAGATCCTGTGTGTGGATGAGGGCGTATGAGGATTAGCCTCGTGCAGGGGAGCCGGCATCAAAGTTAATGCCTAAATTGGGGGAAGGTTATTTTGGGTGCCTGCAGAAACATATAGGAAATATCCGATAAAAGTTCGTTTTTTGGGGGTGACAATTTTCTTTTAAACGCAGATATCGCCCATTGCTGAAATTGGTCACAGAGAAAGAGAAGTAATTTAAGGAGATTTATTCGGCGCTCACCAGGTGAGCACCAACTTGATTTTTTGTAAAAAACCCTGATATTATGAATTTCGCGCGTTTTCCCAAAATCCTTCACACTGACAAAGCAATTTAAAAATTTTCTTCGCCGTTGTCTACTCTCCTTCTACTACCTGTTTACAACACAATCGCAATCGCACACATTCAACAAAGTACGAGCAATACTTATCGTTGTTATTTCAGCTGTATCAAACTGACTTCACATCGTGGTCTCCTCCATCAGAGTCTTGTTTCCTCGGTGCAGCTGTGTAGGACTTGTTACGGACCGTAATCCCCCCACCTACCCCCAACCCCCCCCCCCCTCCCTTGGTTTATATAATTTATTTTTCAAATTGAATATCTGCCAGAGACCCGCTGCTGCGTCACTGAAAACCAAACTCACAACTCGCTTGCTTACTAGTATGAAACTAGTACAATTTGATGTCGTTTTTTACTAACTAATATTTTCTTCCGGCCGTACTAATTTAGAATCTAACGGGTAGTATGTCCCAGCTGAACAAGTTTGCTGAACTAGCTCATGGTTAATAAGGAAATTCGTTTAGGAGGGTCCTACAAATTTTGGGTTTTTCCTACTAGTATTAGAAGGGCTTCTACTAGTTTATAACTAGTAAAAATGAATGTCGATTTTTTACTATTTTTTTAATAGGGCATTTTCTTCTACTACTTTCAATGATAGTAGGGCAATTAGTAGGGGATATTTTGTAGGGATGTTTGTACTAGGTTGCCACATATGCTCTGAACGGTGGGTAAATTTTATATGATATTGGCCAGTTTACCTGGTTGCTATAATGTGACATCCACATGTTTATTGTGATGTTATAGAGAGTCATGGCAATTCTGGATTCTGAAACTTTGGAGTCCACATTGACGTGCAGGATGATCCCCGGTACGATCCTGCCACCAGTCTACTAAGTCTGGTTACATGCCTTTCACAACCCCGGGATAGCAACACACTTGGGAGACAGTTAAGCAAGGGGTACATGACATGCCATGAATAGGCCTATACACTACACCCAACATTGTGGAATCAATCACGACCCGACGTTGTCTTTGTTGAATGTTACTAGGCTGGTACCCATGCAGAATACTATAGGCCTATCCCAGCCGTGAGTTACAATCTTTTGGCTTTTGCTTTTCCATACAGCATGTACGGTAAGCTTAAATAATACTCATGCCTGCGACTCATACCTATACTGGGACTATAAACAATCTACACATGAGCGTTCACACCGCACTGCAATGTGACTCAGTTCCAGAATCCAGTCGTCCTGGACGCGTCATGGCTCCTAATCACATTGAAACATTTAAATGTACATCAATTACTGGCAACCATTTAAACTGATATATCACTTAGTCTTATTTACGCAACCTTTTAAGACATTTTCAGAGCTATTGTTGAGACGGCTGACGTGCTTCAATACACGGGCAACGGGCAAGAAAGTGGCGGGAAATGTTGGCGTCAAAAAAAACTAGTAGATCAATTAGCAGGGAATACAATGGTCTGACGTACCGTAATATTCGTAGACCAAAACTAGTTGAGTCAATTGTTAGAGCGTCCGGAACTAGTTTTGCGATTTTAAATTATAAGATCCTTCCAAAAATGAGTAGTAGACTCGTTTCTACTAGTCTTTTTATTGTACAGCGCCTTCTAAGAGTCACTAGCCCGGTCACAAAATGTCTCGTTCAGTCAAAAAATCTAGGTCAGGTTGACTGAACTAACGAGTTCGATAATTGATAATTAGTTAATAAGATCCTAACATAACGAGTTTTGGTTCTCTGTGTGTGGCCCCAAGAGAGGGGTAAAGTTACGATGGGGTAATGCTGCCAACTTTCCAAAGATTTGGGAAAAGATGTGCTAAGGTAATTTGTATTCTAGAAGGTCAACATTTGCAATATCCAGATTACTTGCTAAAAAATACAAAAAAAATTAGTTATGATACTGATTTCAAAATGTTTTTTATTTTGCAATGGTTGGTTTCCCTTAATAGGGAGGGGTACAATGTCCCCATCCCCATAGGGTTCCTACAGGGAATTTGTACTACTTCCATTATAACAACAAGAGAGGCCGAAAGTGCAAAAGCATTTCATTATTTTGAATCAGGATATTAAACTTTCTTTTTGAAATATTTTGACAACTAATCTAGGTATTCCAAAGGGTGACCTTTCTGAATAAACAACAAATGACCTTTAGCCTATTTTCCCAAAATCTTGGAAAGGAGGGGGGCACCCACACGCATTGTGGGACCCAATGATTTTTTACTCCTGGTTACCTAAGGAATAATTTGAGCCCTATTTCATCAGATTAGAGCAGTGCCAAAGATTGACCCCATAGTAAATTTTACCCTCTCTGGCGGGCCACAAGCCCAGCAGGGGTCCAGTCCGGCAGACAGTATATTGCAAAAAGTTATATTTTCTCTGACTTTTCCCGTTGTTCAGATATTGGATCTCGTCGTTGTCAAAACATTCTGGGCTGCTGCTTCTTACATTGAGTTAAACCTCTTTGCGTGAATTACTGTCATGAAGAAATAAACTCGAATGAACCATCACATGCCGTGGTGGCGCAATTGATTAGCGCATTCCGAGCTCTAAACGGAAGGTTGTGGTTCAGTGCCCATAAACCAGCAAGTCATTTTACGATCATGAAGTTCTATGCTACGTCCGCGTTGTCATCAATCTCTCACACATATATGTATTGATATTTGATAGAAAAGGGGACAGACAGCAGGAAAAGACATACACGAACAGAAAAGGACATAAATGTCATTTTTTGTACTTTCTGTGAGTGTATGTCCTTTTCTGTCCTTTTCTGTGTATACACGCACCACAGAAAAAAGGACAGAAAATGACATGCATGCATGCAGAAAAGTACCAAGGAAAGACATACAAGCAAATTAAAAGGATAGAAAATGACACACAAGCACAAAAAGGACAGAAAATGACATACAAGCACAAAAAGGGCACAGGAAAAGGATAATAGAAGCAAGAAGAGTAGTACAGAAAATGACAATTAGACGGAGAGGCAGAGGGGAGGGAAAAGGACAGGAAAAGACATAAAAGCACAGGACAGACAGGAAAAAGACAGACAAGCACAGAAAATGAACTTACAGCACAGAAAAGAAAAAGGGACATAACAAGCACAGAAAAGGAACTACAAGCACAGAAAAGGACATACAAGCACCAGAAAAGGACATACTAGCACAGAGAAAAGGGCAGAAAAGGAAAATGCCATTACACCGCACAGACAGAATAAGGACCAGAAAAAATGACATACAAGCACAAAAAGAACAAAAAAATGACCACAAGATAAAAAAGGGACAGGAAAAGACATAGCAGGCAGGAAAAGACAGGAGACAAGGCCCCTATACAGCACAGAAAAAGCACCATAAAAGGACAAAAAATGAAAAGGCCAGGAAAAGACATACAAGCAGAGGAAAAGGACAGAAAAGCGCAATAATAAAAGGACAAAAAAATTACTAAAAGGACATATAAAAGAACAAGAAGGAGAAGGAATGCATCATATCAAGCACAAATAAAAGGACAGAAAAATTAACAACAAGCAAGTAAAAAAGGAAGGGAAATACATTATTGGTTTTAAAATTATTAACATAAAAATGATACAAAAACTATTAATATTCATTAGATTTCTCTAATTATATGAATATTTATCCAAATAATTTTATCACTTACTTAACAACATGGGATTTCTAAATGGAACGCTCTACCAGGGCGATCAAAAACAACAACATTACCATCATGGCGGACGAATCGTATGCTGTAGTAGTGTTAGTGCGTCGAAAGTTGGACCAAATCGCTGACTTCTGGTGATTTTCCCCACCACTGTTGTATCCTTACATTGATATGCAAAAGTGATCGTATTCATGATATTAGTAAGCTGTAGTCACTGTAGTATTTTCGCCGTAAATGCCTGCAGTGCAGGTTTGAATGTGGCCTAAACTTTGGTTTCTGTTTGAACTCTTACTAGTTTTAGTTATACTTTTTGGGTATTCGGTTTATTCCGTAACGTTGGCCGAATTCGTAGACCTTAGTACTAGTAGGGTGTTGGCATAATACTAAATCGTTCCCCCTTTTTTTGACAGGGTATGCTCTCTATAGATCACTTGGGTGTTTTCGTAATCCTGACCAGGTTTTATGAATTCAACAACCTTGAGAATTGAGGGAATAAGATAACCTAGTATATCGATTGAATTATGAATGAATAATTGGTCATTGTAGACTGTACGTAGGTTGTTGAAGTTCATGGTGTTTCCGAAACCTGGTCATGTGTTATCCCCTGTATTTTCGCGTTTTTTTTTGTGCTGCCAGCGTATAGCTGCAGGCCCGGGGGGGCCACTCTACTAAACCTGTTGTCATCCGCAAGCAGAAAAACGTGGGAAAGGGTAAGGTTTTTCTCACCCGGCCGGACCTCGAAAAGGGTCACAAAACCAAGCAAAATGATCAAAAAGGGTATCATTTTCGCACTCCGCAGTCCGTTTACGTAGCCAATGCAGATCGGCCTCCTCCTTGCCCGAACCAATATAAATCATGAAATGCGACAAAGAAACTTACTTACGTTCAAAAAATCCCTGTAACTCAAGATATTTGCAAATTTTCCTCTCTACGCGCGTTAAAGGAATTAGAGAGACCTGATTTCAGTGAGGGCTGCGGGGCTATCTTCATGATCTTTGATTACCTGAACGTCGCAATTTTTCTTCCTTTATACACATGAATCGGACGGCACGTGAGCCAACTTCAATGAATTAAAAACGGGGTTTTATTAGGAAAATGGTACCAAACAACAACATATACACACTTTGCGCTATGTCGTTTTACCCGTACTATTCAACCACCGATAAGACGGCCCGCTCGTATCGACGGCCGCTTTTCTTTTTTCATGCTAGACCGAGAAATAAACATGATAATGACATTAAATGTTGATCAATTCTAGGTTTATAATTTTTTTAAATATGTTTTTTTTAAATACTCCACTTATTTTTGGGTGTCGTATTAAACAGAAACATCTCTATTCTTCCAAATGGTAGACTATTATTTGCGGCAAATGAAGAAATTTTTCCTATTTTATGAAAATGTGCCATGCAGCTTTACGGTTATGCTTTTTTGGGTATCCGGATAAGGTGTCCTGATTGAAGGAAGGATATCCGCATTAGGGTCAATCTGAAAGTTCCCTGCTTGAGGATGACTACATGGTAATGTATGCAAGTGCACAGGCCTTGTCTTTTAAAAATGCCTACTGTGCTAAAAAAGCACTCTGAAAATGATTCATGTGTGGCTGTAGGTGTGATTTTGTATCCATTGTGAATTATTTTACCAGATTTAGCTGTGCTGAAAATCGCACACCTCAAGACCATTTTAGGTGTGTGATGGTGTGCTATCGCCCTCCCACGCCTCAACAGACAAGGCCTGGCAAGTGGCCCCCTGGGCTGGCAGGACCACTTAGCTCTGTTGTGCTGTGGATGTGGTGTCACTAAATTGTTAATGTTTTTTTTTTTTAAATTGACCTCAATTGAAAGTTTGAAGTTCAATTGGAACCAAATTTTGTGTCATAGGTGCACATGGGATCCCTCATATGTGATGAGGTCAAAGGGTCATGTGCCAAGGTCAAGGTCCATGTGCCAGGTCAAAGGTCATGGAGCGGCCCACAGCTTATATTCTTTTGAATATAGTGAGCACGTAAGCCGAGAAACCTGAAATTCTAGTTATTATTTCATTTAAATAGACATGAGGACATGTCCGAGAGAGCGCCCTCAATTTTTGTTTGAACCCAGGTTTTTGCATCTTTGGAATGCTTACCATTGATGGTATTAGATGACACTAAGTGATAAGCCAACATGCGAATACCATCTTTATGCATTAAGATGATTATTTAGTAATTTTCTGTCTTGCACAACAGAACTTTCAAGCATGGTTTCCTAGTATATGGAAGATTAGGATAGCGGTCATTTCAAAACAAGGTTTGCAGTTTTTCTTTAGGCTTGTTTGTCCAAACCTTCTGGGTAGGTGGTCTACATACAATCGATCAAGTGCAAAAAATCTCAAGTGAATGTTTTTTACCAGTTTGTAATCAACCTATTCATGCAAAAATCTTTCACTTATTAAGCCTGCCTTTAGTTTAGGGTTTGGGTTATTGAAAACCGCTACATACAGGATTACCTGGTTACGGAAACACCATATCACTGCCATCTGGTTCACTTCTCTACCATTCAACAAGGAGATATAAGGCACACCGTAAAAAAAAACCTGCAATTTTGTAACCTAAACGCCATCGAGAATGAATACCATTTTCCTACTGGCTGCCCCTCATATCAATACCTTAGAAATTATTTCATCCCTTTTTATTACCATAGGTTTCCCTCATATTTCACATTTAATCAGTGCTCTGTAAACTAATGAAAAATTATTTCAAAACATTGGGTCAAATATATTATTTTCAATGAAACGTCGTCATAACCTCTTATTAAGAAGATTCTTTAAATGATAAGGATTTCTACAAAGCTTGTTAAATGAGTATGTTTTCTGTACTAATTATTGTAATTTTTAATTACGCCTTCTACTTTTTGTTTATATTATGTATTATAATTTTATGTGAATTGAAATGGGCCGTGGGCCTGCATCAATAAACTTGAAATTGAACTAGTGCATCGATTTAGCTAGCCGACAATTAATAGTGGTTGTTCCGATATGTGATATTATGTTCTCTACTTGATATGAGGGCCTTACACTTTCACATACACCCCATCAACTTCAAGTACCGTGGAAACAAGCTTGCAGTGTTTGTTGTAGACGCAATAAGCATGTTGCAAAACCCTATTCCAATACTGTGGCTATATTGATGTGTTAACCACTAAACAACGTTTTTGTTTATATCTTGGGAAGAAATGGATTTGGAGGCTCAAATTTCAGGACGCAATGAGAAAATAACGGCCTTTCATCTGATATCAAAATCGTACTCCTTCCGGGTAAATCATGGGTCCCCAAAGACGATCTAACACGCCCTTTAAATTGCTCGTTAATCTTTGCCACACAATGTTTTTAAATATTAGGAATAGGGCGGCTTCTAGTTATGAGGGTAATTATGGGGTAAAATAACGAGGTGAAGACAATTTTAGAAAAGTTGTTAAAACGTCGCTTTTCGACAATGTTTTTGTTCTTGGAAAAACCACTAAAATGTCTCCATTTTTGGCTTACGAATTAAGTCTATATGAGAGTGCAGGGTGATAGATCTATGTTTCATCAACTTACTTCCAATAACTCACAGTATGAAAACAAACGTGATATGGAGGAGTTCGAGCAAGTTCTATAGTCCCAAAACCTCACCCCCCTTGGAATACATTAACACGCAAGAACAGGGCATAACTATCAAGAAACGCACAGAAAGTGCTTGTAACACTTGTAACCATTTCTTGTAAGACCAAAATCAATTATAGTCAATACTCTCGGTTCACTGTAGTTGTCTGGCGACTCTTTGCATGCATTGTTAGTAGGGGTTCCTACCAGAAACAGGAACCATGTGGTTGTGTCTCATCAGTCAGTAGGTGTGGGTTCCGAGTGTAAGGGGTCAGGGGTGGGAGATCACGGATGTGCTTATGTGTAGGCCGGATGTTTGTCTTGGCTTAGATCGCCATATCAGGGGACTGTAGTGTAAAAGTGTGCGCTTCCGGATAAAATTGGAATTGTGCACACCGTCTTTAGGCATTGATAAGTCTCCCATAAAATTGATTGAAGCACTTGCAACCCCCTTAATGGACCAATAAGTTTCAAGGTTATACAGGATCAAATTTAAAATGTTCTGAAATGTTTTACAAGCACACCATGGTGTTTTTCTGGTCACAGGATTCCAAAAAGGTATAGGTTTACATTATCTATGGCTTATATTCTCGGAGTTATGGGGTCAAACTGTAAAAATATGAAAAATCCAATTTTGGTTTGTACATGGGTCAAAAGTTAAAATTGCTTTGATCAGTTATATTGGTGCATTGTTTCCCTAGCTTAAAAGTATTGAAATAAACATATTTTGCTTATCTGGTGTTTGCTTAGTTTTCACGTTATCCACAAAAATAGGTCAGCTTGGGGTTCAATAGAATCCAATAGCTGCCAATAGCGGGTTTGGTTAATAAGGCATACCGTAAGATCGTCAACTATTGCTATATTTCATTCTATGAACTAAACCAACCATTTGAACCACCTTTTACAAAAATTTCCGATCAACTTTTAATTTTGACCCTGTACAAAACCAAAATGGACTTTTTATATTTACCCATTTTTTACAGTTTTTACCCCATAATTCCTAAACTATCAGTACACCGGTCATTATAAACTATCCTTTTTTGCATCCTTGTAAACAGACAGACATCATGTGTGTTTTTCACACAATCGGAACATTTTACAATTTTGTCCCCTGTTACCTTGAAATCCAAGGTGGGGGCCATGAAAGGGGTGTGGCACATGCTTCCATTTTTTTGATTTCTCAATTATAACGTACTTGTTACAAAATTCACAAGTTATCCGGATTTGCACACTACATAAGATCTGTTCACTACAGTCCCCCCCACTACCAGGGTCAGACCCTGCCACACCATCTTTCATATATTCAATGCCCTAGTAATTTTACACTAGGTATCGGTAGGGCATAACATATGATTTTGTCACACATGGGTATGTTCCCTCTTAATGTCGAAAGTGTTCCTTGTATGACAACTAAAAAATGATTCTTTTCTCCTTTGAATGCCAATTCATCATTTTTATGAACTTTGTTTTGTTTCTACTATGTGGCATTTGTGTGTGTGTGTTTGCATGTTTGCATGTGTTTGTGTGTGTGTGAAGTGGAATTAATGTTTAATGGTAAAAAATGGGTAGTTTTTTTTTAATTTATTGTGTAAAATGTCAAAACAACAAATTCTGATAAAGGGTGGGGACACAGCTGTTTGACCCATGCAAATTGTCTCTTATTTTTAGAGCAATTTAAGCATTGGCGCCACAATTTGACAACTGTGATTATAGTAGGGACATGCAAGAGCTATAATTACAACAATCTGCAAAAATCAGAAAAATCCCATTGCGGTAATCTGCCATCTAGGCCTACAACGGTCATTATTTGTATGTTATATCCCCCTCTATATTCCCATTCTCCATAGAAAATCGTGTTAAACTAGATTTTTATGAAAAATCATATTTGCCCGCAATGAAATTTCGTAAAATTTACACAGGATAAAGTTAGTGTAATAATCAAAATTAATTGTCAAAAGTGTGTCGCCATTGATATTTTTTTGTTTTATTCTGGTTTTGTCGTAATAAATGAGACTCTCAAACAGCTGTGGGGAGGGGGGTTCTCACATTGGGAGGAAGTATGGTTATGTACTGCCTATAAGTCCCTCATTTTCAGGCTCTTTTTCAGTTCCAGTGACCCCCATTTTAGGACCATTTCATTTCCAGAGACCCTACTTTTCATGTCCAAAGCCATATTCTACCAAATTTTCTTCAAAACTCCCCAAAAAGTAGCTGGAAATAGAGGGAGATCGCAGCTTATTTTCTGAATTTTCTGACAACCTAGTTTCGGAGACCCCATTTTTGGGCCTCAACTCAGATCGCCCCCACCCCATTTGCCATTTAGCCAATTTGAGCAATTTCTGGGGAAACCCTTTTCAATTTCTTTTTTTTTTTAAATTAAAATGAAAATTGCATTTTACATTTAGGTTTTTGTTTGGCCTTACCAATGAACAAATTTCACTGGCTATAGGCCTATATCCCTAACATCCTTTTCGGAAAAATACTACATACCTGACGATCACCGCAAAAAAGGTGGTAGCATTATTTGTAAGATCTAGGGGCAATTTCTCCCTAAAAACAAGACGGGTCCGCTCCGTGATTTTTGAAAAGTGGAAAAAATGCAGTTAAGGGACGTTAGGATATGGAATTATCACTTAGCATGCCATTTGTTGCTTGTACCTATAAGTGGTTTCACCTCATTGCACAACTCAACACCACACCTCTGGAGTAAGCCACAGCATCCTTGATCCTCTCGTTTATTGTACTAGCCTGTATCGATGAGGATATAAATCTGTTACTAGCCAAAAGGTTAAATCGTTGGAAGGAGGTAGGCCTTGATTTAATGAGGGAAATTATGGGGTAAAAAACAAAGTGTTTCAGAGCAATCCGCCATTTTTGGCATCGTGAAAATATTCAACACATATGCCAATGGCTATTGCTGGTTAAAAGTCTGAAAAATCTTTACGAAGTAGTAGAAGGCATTACCGGAACTGCAAAGGAACTGAACTTGTTTTGGTTGAGCGTAATGGAACGGGTTTAACCCTGCGCACTGCGGCGTCGTAGCTTCGAGGATGCACATACCTAAAAACGGTACGCGCAGTCATCTCACGCACAGTATAAATTACTCATTTGAGCAATAATATCCTCACATTCTTTGCTCATCCCCCAGAATGCATCAAAGGGAGGGATTGTCGAGGCTCGGAGAGCCACTCCGGTAGCAGGTGCCCGCCTAGCTCAATCCGATTTTTCCATTGAGATAGACCAAAAACAGGTAAATTAATTCTTTTTGAACACATTAAACTTCATAGATAGATGATTTGGTCCATAAACACATTTAGGGGAGCATTTAACCTTGATGCGATTAAACTTGATGCTTCACCCTATAACCCATATCACAACTATACTACAACTTGTTGAGAGACCCATAAAACAGGATCGCCGATATTATTTTAAAATGTAGTTCTACATTATTGTTATATAGGCCTTATTAACCAAATGTTTTCGAAAAATTTTGTTATTGTTGCTCACCCCCCCAATAATTTGCGCCATCAATGGAATAAACTGGATGTTGCCTGCTGTGGTGGCATACACACAACCCAAACAAAAGAAAAAAAAAAGAATCCTAAATTCATCCCATGTTTTCTCTTTTCCATGAGGAAAGCCTTGTGCTTTATTTCATTTCCATCTATCAACAACAAAACACAAAACAAGAGATAGACTTCCAAGACACTCATCCCAACTTACACCCCACACACCACCACCATCACCATCACTCAACTCCACAAAACCAAAATAACATCTGGATTTTCATAAATGAACATGCGGGTACATACATGTACATTTATGTAATTGTAATTCTAGGTGAAAATCGTGTCACCTGCACAATTGAATGGATTTTAATTTTTGAGACAAATGTGGGTGGTCCGGAGAGAAATGTGGATCGATAAGTATTGTTTGGAGTTACATGTGACAAAAAGGGTTCTGTGTTGCAAATATGTGTTTAAGAAAGAGGACAAAAGGAAAGTGATGTTTAGCCCACTGGGTGAAATGAGACGAGAATTACAACTTGGCACAGTTGGGCATGGCACTCTCACTGCATGTCATCTCACCCGGTTTTCTTCTAACCTTGTAATTGGTTTGGTGTTAAGGAGAAGAGAAATGTTAAAGGGACATCGTTCGTTTGTTCGTCGCAAGTCCAAAATCACAGTGGAAGATCCGTCTTTAACCCAGCTGATAGTTTTTCAATCAGCCAGGTGATCATGCCTGAGATTCCTCTGGGGACTGGTTACCTCACAGTCATCTATTGATTGGCTATGTTTGTGAGCTCTCCACAATCGGCAGTTTGGGTGAAGTTCTACTCCGAGCTCTAATGTGAAGGAGTTTCTTTGTACGAACAACGCCAGTTCTTGAGTCTGTTGAGGTTTAGACCCTGGTTTCCTATCAAGGCACAGCCTTTGGTTGGCTAATGGGCTTCCACAAACTGCTTTAGGTTCCAAGTAGAGGATGACCATTGCTCCTACCATCTGTCATTGATCCAGGATGATCGATAGGGATACGGTGACTGCATGTCATGGATTGGGTAGCACAGTGATTCGTGTATTCCTGGATCCTCAAAGGGTGTTGGTGGTGGGCTTAGGCTTACCCAAGTTCATCACTTCTTGGCGAGCTTGTCGTCTGAAGTTCATCCTAAGGTTTGCAGAGCTATGCCAGAACAGATTGAAGGTTTCTACAGGCTTCGCCAAAGGCAACGCACTAACAAGGGATAATGGCATGTGAAAAAAAAGGTGTTTAAAATGACATAATAAAAGGACCTTACTAATCACTTCCACGAGTTTGAAACAATTTGGATTTTTACAGTACTGTAAAAACAGGAAAACAGGAAGAGTTCCCGGGGGTAACTTGTGTTTGTACACATTGATGTCAACTCATCTTATATATCTATCATATAGGAATATTTCATTTTGGTTTTAAAAACATGACCAGTGGCAAAATAACCGTTTCTCAACATTTTTAAAAACACATGATTAAGACACGTTTTACTGACGTGACTAAACCACAGAATTTATAAATTCTGCCACACGAAAGGTATTTTTCCACCCTGTATAATTGTACATCATTCTTGCTTGAATACTTTTTCCGGTACAAGTTCATAAATTTAGTGTATTTCATTTTTTATGTGGCAAGTGTATGGTGCTGTCTCCTCCACCAGATCCACCCTTGACACCCATGGACAATTTCAAACTTACTTCATTGTATATATCCACTCAATGAAATGGGACTTGTTTGCATTTAATATATATTAACTATACATGTTGGATATTATTTAAGACGAGTTTGAGGTAACATATTTAAATTGATCATGAAATGAACAGGAAGGTGTACCTAGTTAAATTAAAGCTTATACCTTGTTGATTCAGTTTTTAACCAATAACATTTTGCACCCAATTGGGCATTTTTCTATTTTTCTTATTTGAAATGACAGAGTTTTACGTTACACTACATTAAGCTCGTAACCTTAGGGATGCATTTTTAACACATTTTGCGCAAGTTTTTAAATAACCACATTTTTGCGCCCAGTTTTACACATTTTGCGCACTATTGGGGTGTTTTTTCTATGTTATTTATTTTGAAAGACAGGAGAATTTTACGTATATCAACTTAAGCTTTTAACATAGGGATGATTTTTTATACCTCTTTTGCGCCCATTTTGGGTGCCTTTTTTAACTATTTTCTTATTTGAAATGACAGGAAGGTGTAACTACCTAAATGAAAGCTTTATAACTTGGGGTTCAGTTTATTAACAACATTTTGCGGCCCATTGGGCGTTTTTTTCTATTTTCTTTATTTGAACTGACAGAGTTTTACGTACTTCAAATTAACGCTGCGTACTTAGGGATCAGTTTTTTACAATATTTTGCGCCCAGTTTTAAAACACATGTGCAACCCAGTTTTTAACAACATTTTTCGCAACGATTTGGGTGTTTTTCTATGTTCTTTATTTGAAATGACAGGAGATTTTAACGTTTCAAATTAAAGCTTTTAACAAAGGGATGAATTTTTTTTACATATTTTTGCGGCCAATTGGGTGCCTTTTCTTATTTTCTTTATTTGAATGACATTAAGGTTTAAACCTACGTTAAATAAAGCTTACAACTATGTGAGGTCAAAGGTCACCTACCAATGTCAAAGGTCACTACCAAGGTCAAGTCACATACCAAGGTCAAAGGTTCAACAGGAGATCAAGTTTGTCAACGAGTGATGGTTCTCATGCAATCTTATACTCATGTGTCAACTCTACTTAAATCAGTTATGAGATATTTCTTTTTACATGTTTCTGTAATTAATTAAAGTGCAACTTCAAACTAGAAAAACATCTACTCCTTTTAAATTCTTTTTGAATGTTCTTATTTCTTGTAAAATTATTCCTGGCGACCCGACAGTTTTTTTTTTAAATAACTTGTTTCTTTCTTCATATTTTGGGGGCTGCTTAAGCCAATTTTAACCTCGCCATAGGGGAAAAACACCCATGACCGACCGTCCGACCCTACTTGACAGGTCCGCCTTCCCATAAAATGGACTTTTTTCTTTCGCCTAATGGTTGTTTGGTTTGGAAGTTAAGAAGCGGAAATGTGCCCATTTTGGTCCACCAATATTAATTACACAGTAGTCTATGGGGCTTACCCGTCAAAAGGATAGCTCTCATATCTCTCCCATCAAATGGATTCAATATCAGCCATAACTTTACAGATGGTTTTTGGGGTGAATGCCATTTATCAATATGAAAACTTTGTACTGAAATAGGTGGTCCATCCCGCTTTAAGTCCATTGTAGTGAAAAGGGCATAAAATAAAGTAAAATTACAAAATCACATTGCCACATCAAATATTTAAATTTCTACTACCTCAGAAAAAATTATTTGTGCTTGTTTGTGTAATCTTTATTTCTGTTCCTCCTTTCTCGTCCAATAAGTTGTTCTGTCTCTGATACTGACAATGTGTACCATGGTATCTGTATGCCAACCTGTCTAAAGTCCAGTGTTGACTGTTTAAGTTCTGCCATCATTGTGGTATGCGAATAAGGGCTCATAGGAATCTGATTAGATAAGATTTCAATCCATTGTTGTTAAATCGTGGTCCAAACTAATAGGAGGATTGCTGAAAAGTATTTATCGACCCCCCCTCCATCAAAATCTTCATTATCTTTATTATATTACTTTCACTGAAGTGAAGACAGCAGTAAGTCATGTTCATGGCATAGCACAAAATGATTAAATTCCTCTCATAAAACGAAAGAGAATAAAAGATGAGATTTTTTGTTTCAAGGACATTGAAGGTGTCATAAGGGATGGGGCATCCAATTGTCAAGCTCTCGCATGATAAACTATTGAATGGCCCATCAATATGACAACCATCTAAGATAGCCAAAACAACAAACCTCAATCTTATTTCATTCTTAATATATTTAGGGAATTGTGTAAGTTTTATCCCCTGGCACTTACAGAAGTTAGATTTTGCCCATAGCGAAATGTTGGTGTCTGTCTATCTTTGCTGTCAGACCCTCTCACTCAATCAAGTAAACACATGCACCACACACCTTACTATCTACCACGACATGTGATGTGGCAGACAGGTATGTAGGCCAAAGGTACAAGGTCTCTGTCTTTGGTGTATGCAGGACCTTTTCCACTCTTTTTACCTGAAAACATGTTGACAAATCTCTCTCTCTCTCTCTTACCACGTTGTCCACTCAGAGTTGTCCCCAGGAATATTGTTGCAACAGTCTCTATAACACTCTCACTGCTTTCAAAAACAAGGGTTACTGCTATAATACTAAAAAGTGGAACTTCTACCAGATCCCAATATACAAATGTAACGAGGGACTTGTATGTGGGGGAGTGGTGGATGCTAGTAATAACAATGCCACTGGTTATGTGTCGTGATAACAACAAGTTAAATCTGATTTTTTTAAAAGTTGTGCTGATTCAGCTTAATAGGTAATAATAATCTTGCTCAGATATTATTACGGCCCAAACATTACACGTACAAAATCAAATGAGGTGATCTAGGGTCAAAGGTCATCGAGAGGCCAGGTGCTCATTTGTTATTTATTTTGCAACACATGCTGGCGCAGGCAAACAAATTCTGGGGAGCTCTTTATGGTCCCCGCCGACGCAGTTCGAACGGGTGACTATAAATGAGGCAGCGTCCGTTCGTTCGTCCGTCTGTCCGTCAGTCGTTGTGATAAAAATGTTAACCCATTTGTATTCGATGTTCTCTGGAGTTCCGTATGGGCAAGCAATGATATAAATTGGTGCAAAAGAAGCGGGGTTGAGGAGTTCTCGACCTCTATTAGATTTGGGGCGTAACATATGATTAAGTTAAGTATCTCATTAGGCATAATTATGAAAATTTCCTGCAAGGCCTGTTACAAGTTTTCTAGAGTTCCATAAGCGTATAATGATTGTACCTTGGTGGAGGAAGAAGGCTGAAGAGTTCTCGACCTGATAGATTTTGGAACGGTATTTTGGGGCAAATGGAGATGCAAATGAGCTATATTAATATGCAAAAATAGCGTAATGCTATATCTATGACACTGTACATTGGCTACTCAACATTCTGCGCTGCATGAAAGCCATCATGGGGAAATTTTTTTGCAATTTGAAATATGTGATATATGTGGCTGGATAGCCAAATGAGGTAATTAAAATGCATAATTGCTGTATCTCTGAAACAGTACTTCGGGAATAGGCAAATAAAATTCCTTCGCTACATGGACACATGTAAGGGAGGGGGTGGTAGGGGTTGGGTTTATGGCAGGTGTTGGTGGGGAGGTGGTGGGGTATGGAAGGGTTTTGGGGAGCGGGGGGTTGTGGTGTGGAGGAGGGGGTGGGCGGTGTGGTGGGGTGGTGGTGGGGGATATGGTGTTAGGGTTGGTGGTGTCTTGGTGTGTTTGAGGCGGTGATGGGATGGGGTGATAGTGTTGGGGCAGGGGATGAGTGTTGGGGAGGGGTGCGGGGGTTTGGGGAGGGGGTTTGTTGTGTGGAGGGGTGTTGTTGTTGAGGGGGTGGTGTGGAGTGGGGAAGGAGGGTGGTGCGGGAAGGGGAGGATTTGTTACGGGGTATTGGGGCTGGGGGGGGGTGTTGGGGCAGAGTGTTGTGGAGGGGAGTGGCGTGTTGCGGAAGGGGAGGCTTGTTACGGGGGTATTGGGTGGGGGTGGGGTTTCTGAGGGTGTTAGGAGGGGGTGGGTTGGTGTTGCAGAGTGTTTGGGAGGGGGGTGGGTGTTGGGGAGGGGGGGTTTGGGGGTTGCGGGGGTGGTGGGTGGTGGTGATTGTTGCGGCCCCCCGGCCCCCCCTGTTGTGCTTTTGCAAGGGCCCCATGCTTGCGGGCATGAGCCCGGTGGGGAGATGCCTGGGGTTGGTGCGGAGGGGTGGGGTGTTGTAGTTGCATTTATCGGATGGTAGTTGATCGCAACATTCGGCGGGGACAATTTTACGCTTCGCGTAAATACGGTTTCGCCGTGCTTGGTTTGTGGAAAAAATAATGATGCAATTTAGCTCTGGTGTCCACATTAGTACATAAGCCCAGAACCAGTTTTGGGCACCAAGGGGTAGATGGCAGAGTAGAAAAATGTCATTGCTACCACATGATAGGTACCCTGTCGGATCATCGCTGGGGTGGATGAGAAATCAGACGTGGGTGCATTTTTTTATGGGCCAAAAAAGGTCAAATTGACCCAAATAGGTTAAAAATGGTTTAGATAGAATGATGATGTTTTGGATATTCCAACTTCATATTAAAATGTAATAGTATAGTTTTCCCGGCTCTATAGCCGTGGAATCAAGAAGGATGTGAATGTGGAAACTGGGAAAGGGCCAAAAGGGGTTAAAATGACAAATGAGGGTAAAAAACACAGAATGGAGATGATTATTCCAACTTTAACTACTATTGTCATTTCCCCACTCAATAGAAGAAGATTAAAGAATTGGAATGTTGGGGAAACATGGGTCAAATTTGGACCCCCGGAAACGGAGTAAAACAAAGGGCTTTTAAAATGACCCAAATAAGGTAAAAAATCATAGAATGGTGATTGATTATTCCACACTTTATTAAAATGCAGTAGTATTTCATTTTTTTCACTCTATATAGGCAGCAGAAGCAGATTCAAGGAAGAATTTGAATGTGGGAATCTGGGGGTTAAAGTGACCCAGGACAAGACAAAAGGTCAAAATTGACCCAAAATATGGGGGGCGGCAGTAGTAAAAGTTTTAAAAATACATGGTATCCATAGACCATAATGCATTTAAAAACTTCTAAATGAAACCTCATTTCTATATTGATAGTAGATTCAAATATTAATTTTGACATTTTGGGTCAAGATACACCCCAAAAAAAGAGAAAAATAGTCCCAATAATAGTTTAATCTTCAGTGAATTGCCTTGACTCCAATACCAATTGTTCAATATCATGCCCGTATCATTGCAACAAGTTTGTATGAGTGGCGTTTCTAAAAACGTTGATTTATGAAAGCCTCTTACAATGCTGTGTAAAAATATAAATTTACACTTTTTATTTTTTTCTTTTTTTAAACATCTTTTAGCCCTCGGGTTTCACAGGTAAATGAGACAAATAGTCCTTTCTACAGACACCAATAGTATATTCTGATCACTTCCTATGTAAAATCTGTGGATCCGGGGACAAGACTATTAGCGAGTGGATCTATAATAAATTTGACTCCAAAATTGACCCTAGAAAGGTCAAAAAGAGGTCAAATAGACCCCAAAAGAGTGAATAAAAGCTATAAATTGGCAAGTATACTGTGAAGTTAAGTTGAGAAGCAACTGGAATAATGTTGCACTTTTCGTAGGCTGGCAAAACACCTAGATTGCATTGACGAACGATTGCCTGTTGGCAAAGGTGGACCAATATCATAATCATCTTTCGAATTTGTCGAAATCCGAAGCGTACTTCTTTGCAAAACGTCTTTATCAATGCATTGCTGCTCCCACTTAAAAGTAAAGGCTGGTATTCTCTGTTGCACAGCATATAGAGTAGGTTAGTGATCTCAGATACCTCTCCTTGGAAATGGAAGGGGACTCCCAGAATAAAGGTCTGATATAATCTGGTCCTTGACTTGAAAACAATTGCTTACCCAACTGTCTCTCCTCTGTGCACCGAGGTATTTAATCATAGATCCGATGTTCAGTAGAATGTTTTGCCAGGAGTTTTTCAACTCGAATGAGTTGCCTGGATTTTACGGGCCATTTAAAAGGTTCTGCAGCTCCCCTTTCACTGTCAATGTTTCTGAACCATACAGTAAGATGATTTCCACAACCGACTTTCATATTAGGAACTAACATTAATAGTAAAAACAGTGTGATAATTTCAGGGCAGAAATAAAACCAAAATATCAGATTTTATGTTTTAACAACATTTTAGGATAGTTTTCATTGAAAGACCAAATGTTGCTCCTATGGATACAATTGGTTTGACCTAGTTTGCCGTATTGGTTTTAAATTTGGACCCAATTTGGGTCTCGGACCATTTGGATCCCTTTTCAAGTTTTTCATTGCGAGGTCAGTAGAAGGAACACCAAAATTAGGAGGGGGGGATTTTTTTTTTCAAAAGGGGACTTCCCCAAATACAACGGGGGCAAAATTGGGCAAAAGTAACTTTTTACCTAAATATTTACCTTTTTTAAACAAAACAAAGCAATAAACCCTATATTTTTTGCTCGCAAAATCCATTTTGGCCTTTTTAAGCTCTTTAGGGGTTAGGGGCTTTTTGAATGGAGCGTTCAGCCCCCACCGACCCTCCCCTGGTTACAACCCTGTAAGTTCATTATTACTATTACCAATTTTAACCGGGCAAGACTGTCAGATATTATCACCATTATACCAAAGTTTCATTTGGATATCACTACAACTCAAAGGCATATAGGTTTTATTTGGCAATTGAATATGGAAATTACATCCTAAGGCCAGAAAAAAAAAAAATGTTGATTGCCCTTCCCGACGACCCAAAAAAAACTCGAAAAATGGGGGGTCGCGTTTTTTTTTTTTTTTTTTTTTTTTTTGAGAGTGAAAATCTCAATTTTGACAGGTTTTATGGACGTATCTCGTACTTTTTCTAAAATGTTGCTTTAAGAACGATTTGTGAAAACCTGAATACCCTCTCCAGGTCGTAAGTAGCATAGCCCATCTGCAGCCCGAATCATTAGAGTTGTGTCTGAATACGTCTGACAGTCCAGTCGGGTTACAAGCACTCAACGAGTGATATCGCCTAATTTCTATCGGGGACTTTTGTGTTACATGATCAGTTTAAAAAGTGGGATATTTTAGAAACGAAAATCACTCTTTGAGATTACAACACCATCGCCAGAAAATCATCCATCAGCTTCAGGGGGAAATTCCCCATTTGCCATCTTGAATATAGTCCAGAAAATGAGTGATGAGGATTTGCATCCATGTGTGTCCACTTATTACCATACCGCCCTGTTTGAATGTCATCTTGCCATGAGCTGAGGACACAACAAGTCGTACCCATCAGGTAGGAGACCTTACCTGTGCCGTGATACTTATAGACGTAACGTTCACGTCCTCGGTCCATAGGGCTTTTCCCAGACAGCAACGTAGAGTCTACCAATATCTTCACTAGACTAAATGATGAAGTGCAATGAACGCCAATGAAAATGATGGTGTGTTGAAATAGCTATAATATTTCTAGTAGTAACGTCCATCATCCTTCAATAATAGGAGTGGTCGGAAAAAAGGCCGCCACAGACGTGGTGGCAAAAGAGAGGGTGTGTGGTCGGTAAGGCACAAACATGTTAAAAAGTGTTGTTTAAAAAAAAAAAAAAAAAAAAAAAAAAAAAAAAAAAAAAAAACCCAAAATTTACGAAGTTTCGAAATTGCTGAAGATAACGCCATTAAATATTTGGTGCCCTTGCTGGAAACGTTCTTAAAAGGGGATGAGTACAACGGACATTAAGGGTTATCGGTGGGACAGTAAAAAACAGAGGTAAACAATGCTGTGGATGGTATTGGTATTTTACTTGTGTGATATAAGGTTATGAATGATACGTTTTAGAGGGGTATTGTCTGATTGACTTGATGAGAAGTTTCAGTTGATGATAAAACAAGCCAATGTATGTAGCCGTTGCTTATTTCCAGGCTGGTTCAGAGGGCTCAATTAATGAAAGCAACTGATGAGCTTTACAATCAGCATGCTATCGGAAATAATTCGTCTAGAAAAATCTAGAGGAAAATGATGCTCCCTATATCTTGATCATGGGCGACCCTAATGCCCGGATGGGGCAAAGAACTTGCAAAACGGCGATCCAATTCTCAACTATAACGGCTGAGCGACTCATTAACTTTAGAAACGATACAAACCTGATTATTCTTAATTGTACCAGACCTTGTTACGGCAAAATTTAAGTGGATTTAGGCCAACAAACGGAAGCAGCACATTGATACATGTTGTGTACAAATAATCTGTTTAATAACGTCAAGGATTTAATTGTTGATGAAGACAGAGATATGGGACTAGGTAGTGGACCACATGTCTTAGTAACACACTCAATGTCAACCATCGCAAACATGCTAATAGACAGGATAACCCAAAGGGGTGATTTGGGATTATCAAGACCAGGATTTTAAAGGCTTATAAGAGCATATTCGCACTAAACTTGCTAACTGGGATGCCAACACTTTCGAATGTGCAGACTCTTTATGGGATTCCTGGAAACAACATTTGTTATCGAGGCTGCGCCCTGAGGGATTTGGGCATTGAAAGAGATTAATAGAAGCAATACTGCCTGGTTTGATGCTTAACGGTAGAGAGGCTATTAAAAATAGGAAAATGCTGCGAGCCGTCATAGAAATTGGGCCAAGGATTGATAATCCAGACAAAGATTTCCCGGTGATTGATACCATTTGGCGTTCATATCAAGATAAACGTAAGCACGCTAAAAAATTAAATCAAGCAAAGGTCACGAAATGCGTGTCAAAACCGACGGTCGAAATACGCTAACAAAGGGGGACATCCTGCCGGGGAACTTTGGAAAGTCTTAGGGGGTCAACGTAATAGTCGTAATAAATGTGATGTTAATTGTATTAGGGTCCCTGGTTCCGAGGAGGACTTATCTCCGATAGGCAAGTGTGCTGAATCGACAATATGCAGTTACTGGCAACATTAGGCAAACTGAACATGAATTTATATGCCGGCAAAACACATACAGGACAAGAGATTTCGAAATCGCATTAGGACATCGTGCGGGGACAATTAGTGATGACAATAATATTGACGCTCTGTATGATATTGATATTAACTTAGATATTGTTGTCGAATGCGCCTTTCTCTTGCCACGAACAAGAAGTCACCTAGTACTGATGGGATTCAAAAATGAGCTTTAAGAAAGAAATGGTGGCGAATCATGCTTAAATCATTCCTATCCTAATATTGGGTTACCCGGAATTTACAGTTGAAAGGGTCCCGAAATATATAACGTAGGTATCATATTACCAATTTTTAAGAAAGCAGGAGATCGTAAAGATCCAACCAATTACAGAGGTATTTCACTCACATCATGTTGTCGCAAAAATATTTAATAGAATTGTTGCCATGAGCATCTCTCGTTTTCTTGAAAAGAAAAATTCCTGTCGGAAGTCCAGGGGGGTTCAGATCATTATACAACATCGATGTGAAGATCACATCTTACATTGAAAGTTCTCGCAGCATGTCGCCTAAAAGCGGTTTAAAAAAAACCATCATGGCTTCTTGATTGTTAGGTAAAGCTTATCGCTCCTTTGATTCGGTGTGGTGCTTGTGGAGAGATGGTCTTATGAAAGCTGGCATGGAATACGGGGAATAGAGGTCGAACGAATTTGGAAAAAAAACTGAAATTTGTGTGATAGCTTAATGTTAATGTTCAGGCCCAAGTTAAATTTGGCGATATCTATTACTGACTTCTTCGAAGTCGAAGAAGGAGTCCAAACAAGAGGTGTGTTATCTCTGTGTTATCTGACATTTTCATAATGAATTTACTAACAAATGCTTCGTTCACATGTATGGGGGTCTTATTCAATTTGGGGACTGTTTGGATGGGAAGCTTATTTTGGGCCGACGACATGGTTTTACTTGCAAACAACGAACATGGAATGTCCAAAATGTTAGACTATTAGCTAGTCAGTTTGCAAATGATTGGAAACTGAATTTACATTATGACAAAAGCTAAGTGTTTTATGTTGGTAAGCGGAGTCGACAAAAACCAAACGATGGAAACTGGGGAATCACGTCATCTCTGAGGTGAGTTTAACAACGATCTGGTGTCTATAAATCCCGTAATCTAATGATCACATTTCAACGTATGGCACAATGTTATCAAAATGGCAATAGGTTAATTGCATATGTTAAATCTATTATTGATAACTTTGACAGCTTTAACGAGTATACTACGGTGATACGCTATGGAGGAAGATTGCCCTTCCGTCAATAAATTATGCCTTGTGCTGTCTGGGGTTAGGTAGTGAATGCAAAAAAGGACATAGATTAAACTTGAAAGCTTACCCAAGTACAACATGGCGCGGGGGGGGGCCTTTTATAATTTTTCTAAAAGCGTTCCGCAAACAACTCCGGCGCACTGCGCTTTATGGGGATCTTGGGTGGACTCCCATTTCTACCATTACAAAAACACGCGCGGTGGTGGTTACAATATCTTGCACGGGTTATCAACATGGGATATGCACCGATGGCCAAAACTTTTTTTATTGTTTAATCTATGCTAAAATTAGATTGTGATTCATGATTTACGCGATAAGTTTTTAGTTTGTAACTCAAAAAGCTGTTGCTAGTTGCGGTTAGTGAATATAATTCGATAGCGCGCGTAAAAATATGGAACCACTAAATCCACAATGGGCTAGGGCTTCAAAAATGTTAATTATGAGGTTATTTGTTAAAGAATGGACGGATGAAGTGTTTAGCAAATCATCTCTAAATGACTATTATGTTACTCAAAAACAAACCAGGTTTAGAAAAGTATCGTCCTTGACAGTACAGACTTTTATGGTGTTTGTCTTAACTTTAAGCTTAGGTCTAACACACATTCCGATGGACCGCAAAATAGTAAATGGACACCAGAAACAATGGTACGTGCAAACATGCAAACAATAACAGTATGAAGATTCCAAGCATTTCTTATTTATTTGCAATGCTCTTATGCTATAAGGGTCAATTGAGTTATAAGAACCTTGAAAATCCCTTGCTTGTGCAATTGCCACCTAGGCTGGTAAAACATTATTGAAGGCACCTTGATGTCAAACTTCATCTTACCCTTGGAAGTCCCAAGTTTCCCGTGTAACACTCCTGATATTGAAAATATTTTTCATGTTTTTGACAAATTCTGCAAAATCATTATGCCTAAACGTGCATGGAAGAGGAGATCAGAACTAACGAATCAGTAGGCGTAATAATTATTAACTGGATATGCGCTGTCCCTATTGACATGGCGCCCTTCAATGTACATTATCATGGGTATTATAATAGTATTATTGTTACTTTTATATTTGCGTAGTACTCTATGTTGGCTGATATTCCCCACATTATTTTGGTAATAGTCACTAATCATGGACTGTCATCGTCTTATGACTATTATTCATGTGACTAGTTCAAGAACATAGTCTAGTCTTTTGAGGAGAGAGAGTGTGTGTGTTGAGAGAGAGAGAGAGAGGAGAGGGGGAGAGAGATAGAGAGGGGGAGCGGGAGAGTTGGGGGATAAGAAACAGAGTGAAGAGAGCACTATATGAGAGAAAGGGTGGATGTACATCCTGCATCAGAGCGACAATGGGAGAGGAAAGGAATTAAAAGAGGGCATTAATACTTGTACAGTTTATTTAAGTTTGTGAAGTAAGGGTTATGTTATATTTGTTATCTCATTAATCTTTTCATTTTGTTTTGGATTTTTATGGATGTTTTTTTTTACAACGCCACCGTCGGATGGCGGGTCCGCTGTTATAAAAGCGTTATGTTCAAATAAATAAATAAAACAAAAATAAATAAATCTATAGCATATCTTTAGGCTACAAGGGTTTAAAAAACACAGTAAACTTTTCCATAAAAACGGACAGAAGAATTGGACATCGCGTGGTAGTAATCTGAAATGTGAAGCGGTGGCGTTTGGACATGCGCAGTAAGGCCGAAATGGCTGTGCGCACGTGCAGTAACAGCAAGTATGGCGATGCACATCCAAAATAGTATTGGAAGTAACCAGCATGATCTTGAGTACGATTTGCACTTTGAACTGGATTTTACAAAATCATTACTGAACGGATTAATAGGTAATATAAATGTTACTATAATATGAAGTTTGAACCAAAAGTTGTGTATGCTTTTTCTGGGGAATATCGCCGAATTCGTCGTAGTCACTTAACTGGGCGATCGCCGATTGCTCTATAAATAGCCAAACGGTGTTCATGGGACGGTTCGTGAAATATCGTGAAAAAACAACGAGGTAAAATAGACAAAAATATACAAATTTAAAAAAAAAAAAAAAAAAAAAAAAAAACTGATTTTACAAAAAAATAAATATAATAGGATCTTGTTATGTTACAAATAGAGAATATGAAGAAAAGGTGTTGTTATAGGTGGGTTACTTCATTTCGCTGGACATACATTAGTGTATAAACTGGTCGGTAGAGTTTCAAAAAAAAAACATTGGCGGTGTTGTACGACTCTTTCGTATACTGACTGTCAAGGGAACTTTTATTCTATGACATTCGCAGACATTTAAGGGTCTGGTTGTTGATTTGCAGGGTCATAAGTCAAATCTGTGAGTATTGGGCCCATGGCACAATGTTGCAGAGGAAGAAAACAATTTGTGCCATTCACGATTTAAACTACAGTACAGAAGGGCCTATACATGTACAAAAACCAGGCTTGGGCTTTTGGCATATCTTACAGAATATTTTGTTCCTAAAAAAAAAAAAAAAATCAAGCGACCCCCTACGACCCCATTTTTTTGGGGGTGAAAGGGCAATCAAATTTGTCTTGCTTGGCCTACTGATCGAAAACGTATTCATAATCATACCATAATTACCAAAAATAAAAAAAATAAAAACATTTAAAATAATTTTTACCTGTTGGCCATTCTGGGGTCACAATTCTTCATCAATCTACGCTATATAGTGGGCAAATGACAACTTAATATTACAATTACATTTTAACATTAAGATGACAAAATACCATCACCATACTATGATTGGTTTACATCGGGGGCAAAAATAACCCAGATTTCAACATTCAAAATTCTTCTTGAATCTACAGCTATATAGTGGGGACAAGGAAAATTAAAATACTATTAACTTAATATTGAAGTTGAATCTCCCTTCTATGATTATTACTAATTTGGAGGTCAATTTGACCTTTTTTGACCCATAAAAAGAATTGCACCACTTCTGATTTCTACATCCACCCAGGTGATGATCCACACATATGTCCTAACCATGGTTACGGTACCATTGGCAAGTTTTCTACTAGCACCAATACCCGAAACTCGGAAAACTAGAGCCCTTTTTCAGGGTTGACGTACTCCCGATTAAATAATACATTAATCTCCTTCCAGGTGGTTTTACCTCCAAAAACTGAAAACCTTCCATTAAGAAGTCTCTTTAGATTCAAGGCTGTTTTCCAAATCTGCATTTTTAAAAACAAAAACAGGAGCTGCATGCCAATCAGTGACAACATGGAAATGCAGATTTATAGTTCTCCAATCTTCTTTTTAGAGCCTATTAATCCATCACATATCAGCTTTGAATTGTTGCAATGATGCCTCAAAATGGATGATAAAAGATCACATTAAAGACACTATTAGCGATCCTCTCAAAAGAGTCAAAATATTTGAAATTGCAGGAAAAGCATAGGGTTGTAGGAGAAGTTGTAGAATCCTCAAAGTACTTTTTCAATGAAGAATTGCCAGAAAGCAAAGGAAAGAAAAGGCAGTGTTCAACGATATGAATCTCCCATTCACTTTATAACGTGTGTGGTAAGAGTCCTACGGACAGTTATGACTAAAATATATCCGATTTTGTCCGTATTAGGGGTTGCGTTCTGCCTTATCATTGGCAGGGTCGGTATGTTAGGGTACTGTTTTTTTTTTTATATGTTAAAGACATGCAAAAATCTGATTTTGATGATTTTTTCGATTTTCTTGATTTAGCAAATTATGATAGTGCCTTTAAAGGTGACAACAAGAGATTTCACAATCAGGTGTCCTCATTAAAAAATCGAAAATTACTGATGTTTACCCTGATAGAAAAGCCAATAATGGCAATTTTGAAGAGCGCGCCCAATTTCAAAAGTTGTGATAAGTTGGCACAGTTACGTTGGTAATTGTCTAGGAAACGATACCTGCGAAAAAGAATGCTAAGAAAGCGTATTATCATAAATAAGCGATTGTAATACGACATTGGGATCCCAGATTGGACTTAACGGACAGAGCTGGAAAAGCCCGTTTATGTCCGTGACAATCGATAAAAAGTGCAAATGAGAAGATAACCTCAACTTGACTTGCCTGAACCAATAAAAACAACTAATGGATGAGGTAGACCCAAAGATCGTGGCACTATTTCCCGGGCTATTTCACATTGGAAGGCTGCGTTCAGAAGCAGTTGAAGTATTATCGGGATCCCGATAATAATTATTCATAATTAAAAAATTCCTTCGTTTGGACACACAGACATTTTCGAGCTTAACCTTCA
Organism: Ophioderma brevispina; assembly: GCA_023653785.1. Classification (NCBI taxonomy): domain Eukaryota; kingdom Metazoa; phylum Echinodermata; class Ophiuroidea; order Amphilepidida; family Ophiodermatidae; genus Ophioderma; species Ophioderma brevispina. Next base: position 102,478 of record JAMKCH010065796.1, read on the forward strand.
CAGGTATAGTTTCTAGCCAGTTACCAATGCAACCCGTATAAAAATCTCTTTTTTAAAAATTGGGAAAAACTTCAATATTTAAAAAAAATGTGTATATTGCTTAAAAGTTTTCATCAAAAATATCCCCATCCGAAAGGATTAAGCTGAGAAGAAATGTTTCTTTGGTACCAAAAATTGTGAAATGTCTAATTTCGTTTGGTTATATTAAAATAGAAGCAAATGAAAATCACATTTTTCATATCTTTTAGACTTTTCTGTAGCTAACTACAAGGTAAGACATCTAGTTTTGAGTGTTATCTATATGAAATTACTATTTATGACACATTATTTGGGTGTCTCCTCAAAATCTCTCGTTGCACCTTTAAGCTCATGTCATGGCAAGATTTAGGTCCCCCCCCCAACACACAAAAAAAAACATGTGTTGGTTTTGGAGATCTAATATTGTAGTGATGATTGGTCTAAGAGCAAGATCCATAGGCCTTCAGTGTATCCAGAATTGGGTACAAAGATGATAGATCAAGCACAAAAATCAACCATGCTGCTCCATGCTTTAAAGCAAAAACAGCGCATATTTGAGCGCTGCCCCCAATTTTCAAAATTTGAATTTTGCACATTTTATGTTGGTAACCGTCTAGGAGTAGGGAAACATACAAAATGCCAATATTTCAAAACCACATTAAAACTTCAAATTTAAAAAAAAAATAACTGATTTTGTAATTAGAATTGGGAGCCCAGATTGTAATTAGTGGCAGAGCTGGAAATGCTGTCGTCCTTGAGGAAATACGTGGCCACTCAAAAAATGACATCTTGCCTGAACAATTAAAACAACCAATGGATGAGCGATGAGCGTAGACACGGATCATGGAGTTAGTTTCCCGGCTATTCATATTGGAAGGTTGTTTCCAGCAGCCGTTGAATTATTATCGGGATCCCGATAATAATTATTATAATTACAAAATTCCTTCGTTTGTGACACACAGACATTTTCGAGCTTAACCATTCACAGGTATAGTTCACTAGCCAGTTACCAATGCAACCGTATAAAAATCTCATTTTTTTAAAAATTGGGGGCGCTCTTCAAAAAATGTGCTAATATTGCTTTAAGCTTTTCATCAAAAATATCCCCATCCGAAAGGATTAAGCTGAGAAATGTTTCTTTGGTACAAAAATTGTGAAATGTCTAATTTCGTATAGGTTTTATATTAAAATATAAGCAAATGAAAATCACATTTTTTCTCTCTTTTAAGACTTTTCTGTAGCTAAATACAAGGTAAGACATCTGTTGAGTGTCTAATCTATATGAAATTACTTTTATGACACAATTATTTGGGTGTCTCAAAATCTCTCGTTGCACCTTTAAGCTCAATGTCATGGCAAGATTTAGGTCCCCCCAACACACACAAAAAAAACATGTGTTTTGGAGATCTAAATATTGTAGTGAGTGATTGGTCTAGAAGCAATATCCATAGGCCTTCAGTGTATCCAGAATTGGGCTACAAAGATGATAGATCAAGCACAAAAATACAACCATGCTGCTCCATGCTTAAAGCAATAACAGCGCATATTTTGAAGAGTGCCCCCAATTTTCAAAATTTGATATTTTTGCACAGTTATGTTGGTAATCGTCTAGGAGTAGGAAACTATACCTGCGAACGACAATGCTCAAAAATGCTTATTTATCATAAAATAAGCGATTTTGTAATTAGAATTGGGATCCCAGATTGTACTTAGTGGCAGAGCTGGAAATGCTGTCCGTCCTTGATGAAATAGTGCCACCTCAAGAAAATGACCTCTTGCCTGAACCAATAAAACAACCAATGGATGAGCGATGAGCGTAGACACGTACATGGCGTTATTTCCCGGCTATTTCATATTGGAAGGTTGTTTCCAGCAGCCGTTGAATTATTATCGGAGATCTCCGATATTAATTATTCTAATTACAAAATTCCTTCGTTTGCGTCACATAGATATTTTCGAGCTTAACCATTCACAGGTATAGCTTACTAGCCAGTTACCAATGCAACTGTGTAAAAATCTCAAAATTTTTGAAAAATTGAGGGTGCTCTTCAAAAAATGTTCTATTATTGCTTTAACAAGAACAGCATTAATTGGTTTGTATACTGTAGTTGAGAATAGAAAGGATATGAAGCTAATCTAATCATGCCGATCGGCAGAGCGGGCGAAAAATTATATCGCCGTTGCACTCGATTGAGCATATTTGTTCAAAATTGGTCGTATGAAAGTGTGGGATGTGCCCTTCAAGTTGAATGAAGTTCGTAGGCAAAATATACCTAGAAGTGTGTTATTTTGCGGTTTGTTTTTGTGTTTGGCTGTTTTTTTGTCGTATGTGTAGCCCCGTACCCAAGATACCAAAGTCAATACTTGTGTGTGTGTTGTTGTTGTTGTATACGAACGCAGCCGTTGTAAGCAGGTTATAAGCGTGATTTTAATAGCGACACCTGTGCATACTGTGATTATACGTTTACGTATAAATCTATGCATAAGGATATCATGCACCTCTGTAAAGTTTGTCATGTGCAGGTCATTTATTTGTTAATAAGGGGTTCATTCATAGTAGCATACATCAACAGGTTTGACAGTGGACAGGCATATCCACTATCCAGTCATGAATTGCAACAAGCTACAATTCTAATTCTAGCTACAAAGCTAATTCTTTTTGCAATGCAAGTTTACTATAGTTTTGAGTAATAATTTCTTGGCCCTGGCGTACTTGCGCGCGTTGCTTGTTGCGTGAAATGCGTCTACGTGCAACCCAGTGGTGCGCCGTTTTGGCAGGGAACCGGGCGTACCTAGCAACTTGGCCAAGAAATTATTACTCCAACCAGTGCTCGATTTACAAAATAAATTTTACATGCACCGGTGCATGTGGAACAAAAATGTTACATGCACAAAACCAATGTTGCATGCACACATATTAACAATAAAATTGAACTCAGTTGCACTGCTATGTCATTCTTACAATATCATCAAAATATTAACTAGAACACATTCTATTTGGTATTACTTGTGTCCCAAGAGCTAAAATTGACTAACTTTGGTTCTGCCCTACATGCACAGTGTGCATGTAGGTTTTCAGAGCTACATGCACAGAAGAAAACCCACATGCATCTGTGCATGTGTGCATCCAAGTAAATCGAGCACTGACTCCAACTATAGTGTTCGAAATGCCAGATATTTGCTTCACAGCTGTTTGAAAGTCACATTTATTATGAAAAGGCCAGAATAAAAAATTAACCGCCTGGGGTCTATCACCTTTCTTAGAGTACATCTGATTGGCTCATTACATGATATAACATGAAATAACCTCTGAGTAACCAATCAAAATATACCTTCTATATATTTGTACAAACCTCAAAGCTTTTCTTACCATGTCTCTGATTGGTTAAATATATATCATTTATCCCAATGTACAACCAATAAAATTGGCCGGTAGACGTCAGGGGGTTAAAGGCTCATCAATAGCGACACAGTTTTGACAACTGATTTGGATGGATTATTCCACCACCTACATCCTGTGCAAATTTTACAAAATTTCAAAGCAGGCAAATAATATTTTTTCTGTAAAATCTAGATTTACACAAATCTCTATGGAGATTGGGCAATAGAGGGTGCTATAACATAAAAGGTGTGATGGCCATGCCTCATTCAATAGAGCAACTCACCCATGTGAATCAAAAGAGATTACAGACACTCAGACTGCAAACCACAAACCGATTTGAGTGATTTGATGTTGGTCAGCCATGGGTGTTCCCATAGCCCATATGGCCTCGTCCTAGTTCTTTATTCATACATATACGTCTAGCCCTTTTCCTTTTCATCATTATCAATTGTGTTTCTTTTGTTCAACTGTCCATTATAGTTACAAAAGCAGTCAGAGGCCGTTATTTAAACCTATGAATATTCATCACACCGTTATTTTTTCCGAAAGTGGTCTCTGGACACTTCCGGAGAAAAATAACAGTCTGATGAATATTCATAGTTAAACAAAAAAAAGGACAATTGAACAAAGGAAAATTCTAGAAACACCTCGGCCTCAGGTGGTACAAATGAAAGAAATAAACAATAGTGAAAAAACTCAATATAAAAGCTAATTGTGAACACAGATTGCCATCTACTTGTTAGCTTATCTGTCCATTACGATTCAGCCAAAGTAGTGATTGTAAGTTATGCCAATTTCTTCTTCACTATTTTAAAGGGACAATCGAAACATTTTGCTCCTTCATTGTTGAAATAAACAACGATGAAAGAACAGGTGACTCAATACAAAAGTTTATTGTGATTGTCGGATTATCATTTGCTGGTTAGATAATACAAGTATATCGATAACGAATCAGCCAAGATATCGATTCAAAGTCATGGAAATCTTCAGGTGACTCAATACAAAAGCTTATTGTGATTGTCGATTACCATCTTCTGTTTAACTAATACATGTATATCATCAACGAATCAGCCAAGCTAGTGATTCAAAGTCATGTAAATCTTCAAAAAGACAATTTAAACGTGTTTTTTTTTTACTTTAAAATGGTAACCATTTAACAATTGCTACCCGTAACGCCAGATCACCGAATCCGGGATTTAAAAATAAAAATGAGGGAGAAGCGCATGCAAAAGAGAAGGGAATTTCTGCCTTTGTTTTCTTTATATAATGCAATCGAGTGCTTGTGGTAGCTGTAAGACATAGCCTATTTAAAGGCCGACTCTGAGATTTCCTGAGGAGGGCGCCCTCAATTTCCAAAAAAATAGTGTTTTTTGCATGTACATAATACTTGTCCATATACTAATCACTGTGTGAAATTGCTAAGCTTAAATCGAATTCCTTCATATAGAAAATCACAACTTTTTTATAAAATTCCGGATCCGGAATTTTTGTTATAATACACAGTATCCTATGGGACGTAAGACTACACATAAATGTTTACTGCATCAAAACGAAAAATCCGATTCATCTCAAATTTCGGAATTGTGCATTTTAGGTTACTATCTTTAGTTCTAGTTGACTATTTTTCATTATTACACAAAAAAAATTATATTTCGAAATCTCTGAGTCAGACTTTAAGAATTGCCTAAGATAGGATATCTTCTTAGCTAAAACTTCTTTAAAGCACTACCTGCGGTCAACATTCGGTAATCACCTCGAATAACTCTGTATCAAGATCTATAATTCGTGGTGTCAGAATCCGGGGTCAGATATACGTGTAAAAAGGTTATTTGAACTGTACCGACTTAAATATCAAAACCTGCTTACTATAAACCATTACACACAGCTTAACCAGTCAAGAGGATAATCTTCTCAACACATGGGGCCATTTCTAAATCAGATCAGGCTTTCCTCAACAATAAGATTATCTCTCCAGAAGAGTAAACCTATTATCGACTATAGACGTTGGTGTTAGACTCCTGCGCAAGTAAACATAACAGCACAATTGGTGTTTTTAATTAAGAAAAAACCTAACGCTGCTTCAAGATATTTAAAAAAAAAAGAAATATACACTCTCAATTTTACTCAATAATTATATAAGATCTATATTCGTTCTTGTCACAACGTATATGGATAAAGAATTCAAAACACACCGTTATGAAAAATAATGGAGTTTTGATAAGGTCTGGCTTGCCTGTTAGACTCCGACTAGCGGCTCGCCTAAAGGCTCGCCGCTAGTCAGAGTCTAACAGGCTCACCAGACCTTATCAAAACACCATTATTTTTAATAATGGTGTGCTTCTCATCCTAAAGGCTCGCAGCTAGTCGGAGTCTAACAGGCTCACCAGACCTTATCAAAACACCATTATTTTTAATAATGGTGTGCTTCTCATCCTTTATCTATTACATAAAAAATTAAGAATAACCATTACAGTGGTGTTGGTTCTCTAACTCAGATGATTTGGAATAAAAAAATTGTTTGATATGTGTTCAACCAATGCCGATGTCTTCTTGGCTGTCCTTGCTTGGTATGACCTTTGTAGGCCTATATTGGCAAGATTTTTGCCATGATGTACTTTTCTGATTTTTTACAGGGGTAATAGCTCTTGCTTGTCCCTGCTTTGTGTTGCCACTTCTGTTGCCACTGCTTAAAATTGTTCTAAAAAAAAAAGACAATTTGAATAGGGTTGAACAGCTATGTCTTGAAATGGTTTTCAGTTGACACCAACAGATCATCTCAAGACCTACTGACTCTGGGGAAACATCAAAGTTTGAGACCTTGTTTACTCAAACAACTGATACTACCTGATAACAAAATAATGATAGTAGAGATCAAAGATAAAATGCTTGAACTGAAAAACAAAAGTACTTCTATAATTTTTTTACTCATACTCAGTTTTCAGCAGCATCACCTAAACTGCCATTTCAGACTTTTGTTGCTTAAAGGGGCATTACGTGATCCACTAGCTCCATCCCCACCGACTTGCCTAAAAGATGTTGAGATTTTTATATCATCTGAACCGTTAGCCTTAGAAATCCACGTGTGCCCAATCTTGCGTGGAAATTCGGTCGCATCTGTAAGAAATTCGCAATTTTGTATTTTCTGTCTGTAACGGACAGAAATTACAGCACAGTAGCCTATGGACCGTGGGAAACGAGCAATTGCTCATAACACGAAACCGCAGACGGGATCGCTCCTTTTTGGGAATAAGATTTTTTCAAGGATATCTAGTGATCAATGAATAAAACAAAAGGTGCTGAAATCACGAAATGCACCTTTAATTCCATCCAGAGCAAATTGGATTCCTTAACCAATTTATTCAGGTATTGAATGGTACCGTCGGGGGTGCAGTAGCATCCAGTAGCGGCATACAGTACACACTGCCCAATCCTAAACTCACTATTCAGCAGCGAGCGTTCTACGACAAACATGGATTCTTGGTTATTAGAAATCTAGTGTCACCAGATAAAGTTGAAAAGTACAGGTAAGTCTTATATAAAGTATAATTTCTTTCTAAAAGCACACTTTGTGAATAAATCATTTTTGTAAAAACAGTACAATATTGAGGTTCCCACATTAGAATGCTTGTGACTATGTCCATGAATGGTCCATTGGTGCTTACACATTATGCCAGTAGTGGTATTACAAATTTGTTGGACAGGGGAATATGCCCACCTTGCATAAACACAGCAAGCTATAATGGAGGTATTGCCTAATCAATGCATCACCATGTGAGGTGCAGGCATGTTGTATTCATTTTTGTCCACCATATTTTGCTTTTGACCCAGCAATGTTAAAGAGGGACTTTTTGAATGAGTGGACACATAGTTAATCATGCCCGTACAGTACTTAGTGGTGGCACCAGACTTCTCTTTGGGGAGGGGGGAAAAAGTGCAATTTTTAGGGGGAGAATTTTTTTGGGAAAAACATCAACAATTTTGAGAGGGAAAAACAACAGTTTTGAGATTTAAAATCGTGGGGTTTTGCCAAAATTTTGTGATTTCTTCCAAAATTGTGTGATTTTTAGCATAAAATCGCTGATTTTTGCCAAAAAAATGCCAATTGTCCCCTGGCGCCACCACTGCTTATCAGATGTTCATTGCTGCACTTGATTTTATTTAAGACACTTGATTCATGGCAATGCTGTAACTCCTGCTCCCCCACTTTTTGGCACAAATTTACAATGCTACCGTCTATCTCAATGCATCACATTGCAGGCAACGTTTTGCTGACATATGTAGTGGAAAAATCAACAACCGTGGCATGCTCATCATGCGAGATGTGGCCATTGCCAAGTCGGAGTTCGTGAAAGGAGAGAAGGCGGTCACCAAGATACAAGATTTCCAGAATGATCCAGTGCTGTTTGACTACTGTTGTTTGCCTGAGGTTAGAATTTGTATAATAGAAGTCATTATTTGCAATGGAAGATGCAGGAATTTTAATTTTTGCTTCCCTTAAAAATGTTCACATTACTCCTTAAATTTGTGTAAACGAGTGAGTGGGTGGGTGGGTGGGTGGGTGGGTGGGTGGGTGGGCGGGCGGGCGGGCCATTTGGCCTAAAATGACTCTTTTTTTCCTCTCCTATCCAGTAGTAAAGCTACTAACCTGAAGTAATGTGCACTTTGTGATAAAAGCATGAATTTTTCAGCAGTGTTTCTACATACCATATGGATTATTTCTAGACATGGAGCCATTTAAGATTTTATCCCTAATGTTGTTAGAGGGGGGGCACTTCAAATGCTGCCAAATCTTCATCTAGACGGGTTTAGGGTTTTTAGTTAAAAATCAGTACCTTATGAGATGAAATAAATTTTGAGTTGTTTTGATGGGTGGGTGGGTTGGTATCATTGGAAAGCCCCATTGAAAGTTGTATTTTCTCATTGTACCTGACAAAATATTTTGGCCTCTGAACTCTATCCCTTATGATGTTCGTGAGCAATAATATGGGTTGTTTACATAGTATATATATCTAACCATTTTATTTATTTTTAAAGGTAAGATATACAACAATCATAAATAAAACCGTTTCCATAGCCTTGCACAATTCCTCTAAAGATGTATAGTAAAGTAAAAGGTGTCCAAAAATAGGGAACGTTAGTTTTTTTCAGCATTTGTGAGTCGTCTGCAAGGGTTCACGTAGGATTCGCCCACACTCATAAGGGGTACACACAAATGAACCTCTGATGAGCCCATGTGACCTTGACCCCTTCATAAACGTGAAAAATAGACAATTTGCACAATCCCCATAATGCATCTCGTGATGTGCCCATTTCCATCCGGGGGAACGAATCAGATTCATGTTACAAAAAAATCTGTTGTTTTGCTCGCTGTCGCAGACAGTGCCTAAAAATACAATACAAGTACCCTTTTACGATGACAAGTTAATCTTACAGAAATGTAGAAGAATATCTTGGGAACAAAAAACAACCGAGGCAAATTTATTGCAATTGAGGCAAAAGGGGATGGAATTTTTTATCGCAAATGTGCCTTAATTGTCACCTGCCAAACAATTTTTCAAGTATTGGACATTACGCTCTTAACCGTATGTTTTTAGCTGTCTTAAAGGTGCCAACGAGAGATTTCAGACTCCATATTTTCTGTGATATGTAGTGATTTCATATAGATTAGACGCGAAATAGATTCCCTACGCTTTTATTGGTACAGAAATAACTTACAATGAAAATAAAAGGTGATTTGTATATACTTATATTGCAATAGAAAACATAGGATGAATTTTGTATTGCTCCTCCTATACGAAATTAACAATTTCACAATTTTTGCTACAACGAAAACTGTTCTCAGCTTAATCCTTACAGATTGTGTGATTTGTATATAAAGCTTTACTACACCAGTGCCAAAATCATAATTGTCACATTTTCGGGAAACGTTTTATTTGAAATCTCTGTGCACCTTAGGCTGGTACAAGTTTCTGGATGGAAATGGGCACTTCACGAGCTTTGCATTATATTCATGTGCAGATCATCTATGGCAGAAGACGACACCATGTGTTCTGTATCCCACACCAATGCAACACTTCAATGCATGTTTGTTTCCGATTGTAGATTATGCAGAGTGTTTTACTGGACCCAACATAAAAGCAATGCCTTACCCTGCTCCTCAACAAGCCTCCAGACCCAGGTAATGGTTTTTTCTGGTTTACAAGAAAAGTGTTTTTTTTTTGTTCCTCAGAATTTGATCTTTGTAGTTAGGGTGCCCATCAGATGGCCCTCATGTCAATCAATTTTCGTGACGTCTTAAGTGCCCACTTGTCAAAATATAACCTCCACAAAATAAAAATTCATCTCGGATGTCGGCAAGTGGGGCCACCATGAGCTTAAAGTTTTGTACACAGTCAATAGGGGTTTTGATGTTTTTTGACAACAAAAACACAAAAAACATGATGACCGATATCGGTGATTTGGCCAGAAATCCCCAAGAAAGTTTATTATGAGGCTAGGTAAACAATTTCCAACAAATTGACCAAACAGGTCATCCTCAATGCCAGAAAAAAAAAAAAAAACATTTTATTAAATTAATTCAGTGGAAGGCAAGGAAATACACAGAATAACCACACATGACCCAGATAAGGCTTTTGGAGCTATGGATACTGAGGTTCTTTAAGGGACAGTGTATTGTTGTAAGTCCGCCTTCGAGCTAGTTACATATCAATACTCTACTTACAAAGAGTTATTCTACTATTGAAAAAGAATGCAACGGCGTTCCATGTTGCATTTAAACTTGAGTGAGGACAATAGAGTTGCCTGCTATTATTGCCACAAGTACCATTTTACAAAACTATTGATGTATTATGTAATGAATTACTGGTTATATAGGCTTGAACTTAAAACAAACGTCCTTCAAACTAAATTACAAAGCTCCGTATATGGGTCCTGTTTGGCTATTGCAGTGTATTGCCCGTGACTCCACGAAATTAAAATTTATTAAAAAATTATATTTTCTGCCAATTGAGGAGGAGTTTGATGGGTACTTCTTGGAGCGAAAATTGTTTTGCCTAAACCTGATAAAAGTACATCTTGGGGAATTTATGACCAAATCACACATGACTATCACTCCTTTTGGTGTGTTGCAAAAAAAAAACAACATCCTATTGACTTTGTGTACAAACTTTAAGCTCATGGTGGCCCCACTTGACGACATCCGAATGAATTTAATTTGGTGGAGGTTATTATTTTGACAAGATGGCACATTTTAGACTAGGTTCAAGAAAAGTGATTGACATGAGGGCATCTGAGAACCCTTAGTGTAAGTACGGGGGTACCGTATCATAGTGGTGTTTCTCGCTTTACAAAACTGAGGTCCCAGCTTTGATCCTTGGGTGGGCCAGAGGATTAATACGTTGTATTCTTGACAATTAAGTAATATGGTTGTACCCACCAGGGTTGTTCCCTTTGCCAGTCTCATTTTTGAACGCAAGGGTCAACATCGCCATCCCAGTCACCATTGGAATATTAACATGCAAAGTAGAGCGGAAATATATGTTGAATATGACTCAAAGAAATTCGGCCTGTGTGATCCACAGGAAGAGAAAGGATTGATTTATTGTAAGCTATTTTAGGATGCATTTGAACATGCAAAAAACACCAATGTATATTGACAAAACTAAACAAATGTGGGTTATCCTTGTAATATTTGTATTACACAAGCTCGAGAAAACTTCTTCGAGACAACCGCCTAGAAAATGCCCATTTACAGAACAGGCGACTGCCAGATGCAACAATGGCATCCAAGGGCTTTTAATATAGCAACTCAACAAAACAAATCCAAATAGATTACAGCAATACAGGACACAAACCACAAACCCTGATTTAGCGCTTTGATGTCAGGCGATCATAGACTGTGCAAAAGACCCATATATACAACCTCGTCTTCGTCCATTAGTGGTCATACAATTAAAAAAATCAGAAGAAATAAAACCCTTACATAGAGTTGATTCTCCAGCTCCATCACTTATGGAATAGCAAATATGATTTTAATAAAAAAAAATTAGCATTTTTCATCAAGATTTCGGTTTACGTTTAAAACCAATGACAAGTCTAAAATTGGGATGTTATCATCAACTCATATTTTGAAATAAAGTGCCATATAATTTCTTATAGATATCATAATATCACTTAAATATCCAAGGGTGATTTTTCAATGATGTAGCCACAGCGGGCCTGTGGGACCACCAGCACCTTTTACTTTGTATAGATGTGTACTTTTAAAATGTGTTCAAACTATATTTGCTTACTTTAATTATTTGTAATTTTAAGCTTTAATCTTAGTGTATGTTGTGTGGATTTTATGATGGCCGAGGCACACCTGGCACCATGGAGAATGTCTCCCCAGGTTTGTAAATACAAAACGAATAAATAATAAGAGGCGAGGGAGAGAAAAGAGGAGGAAAAGGGGAAAAAAGATTTATGTATAGCTGAACGAATTGTGTACTGAAACATACTTTTTATCCCCCTGGCTTGAAAAGCAGAGGGGGGGATATGCTATCCAGTCAAGGCGTCAGTGGTGGCGGCGTCGGGCGTCCAACACAATTCTTGTGAACGCTGATAACATGAGACAATGAAGGGTTATGGTGTTGTGTAACTTGGTGGGTGATCGGCCCACTGCCATGCCCTTCATCATTTAGATATGGGCGTGGCATAAGCTAATTAGGGACCTAATTTGCAAATTAAGGAGTATTTGGAGTATTTTCCAACACAATCATGTGAACGCGATTAAACATGCGACCCATAAGGGGTATGGTGATGTTACTTGGGGTGGGATCGGACTGCATGCCCTTCATCTGATTAGATATGGGAGTGGCGATATGCTAATTAGGTACCTTAATTTTGCATAAATTAATGAGTTAATTGGGGGTAAAAAATTTTTACCCAAAAAGTTGTGAACAACTATCTGAAGATCCGACTCAAAAGTCCGATTTTGATGAAAATTGGGGAGTGGGTGGGGAATCATGTCTATCGCACTGATTAGTGGGCGCTATGATGATGCTAATTTTAAATAGCTAATTGATATTTATGGGCTAAATTTGGGTTAGGTATTTTCCCCAAAAAAATTGTGAACAACTATCTGAGATCCATAAGGTCCGATTTTGATGAAACATAATGGAGGGGTGGGGAATCATGCTACTCTCGCGCTGATTAGGTTTTTAAGGGGGGTGGTTGTCCGGGTTAAGGGGGGGGTTGTCCGGTTTAAGGGGGGTTGTCCAGCTATAAGAGGGTTGTGGGTTTATGAGGGATTGTTGGGGTTTAAGGGGGGTTGTCTGGGTTTTTAAAGGGGGTTGTCCGGGTGTTTAAGGGGGGTTGTCTGGACTTAAGGGGGATGTTGGGGTTTAAGGTGGGGGGTCCGGGTTTTAGGGGGGGTTGTCTGGGCTTAAGGGGGCTGTTGTGGTTTATTAGGTGGGTTGCACGAGTTTAAGGGGGGTTGTCCGGTTAAGGGGGGTTGTTGGGTTTGTTAAGGGGGTTGTTGGGGGGTTTAAGGGGTGGTGTCCGCGGTTTTTAAGGGGGTTTTTTTTGGGTTTTAAGGTGGGTTGTCTGGGGCTTAAGGGTGCTTTGATTGTTGTGTTTAAGGTGGGGTTTGTCCGGTTAAGGGGGGTTGTCCAGGTTTAAGGGGGGTTGTCCGGGTTTAAGGGGATTTTTGGATTTAAGGGGTTTTGGGGGTTAAGGGGGGGTTTTTGGGTTTTTTAAACCGGGGTTTTGTGGCACAATAATACGAGTATGCATGCGCAGACGTGCACACAGCACGAGGCCCCTATGCGGTAGCGCGCATTTGTGCGTATGCATTGCGACGGACGTTGCACATGCGTTGTCGGGTTTTTAAGGGGGGGGTTTGTCTGTGATTAAGGGGGATTGTTGGGGTTTAAGGTGGGTTTGTCCGGGTTTTTTAAAGGGAGGTGGTCAGAGTTTACGGGTGGGGTTGTCTGGGCTTAAGGGGGCTCTTGTTTGTGTTTAAGAGGGTTGCACGAGTGTTGTAAGGGGGGGTTGCCCAGGTTAAGGGGGGTTTGGGGTTTAAGGGGATTTTGGTTTAAGGGGGTATTTGCAGCTGATTATTTAAAATGTTGTAAAACCGCTCCCGCAGGGGGGGGATTTAGTGGTTCAAGAACCGCGACGGGTATTTGTACCTTCAAGATGGGCAAAAACCCATGAGCTTCCTGGGTCCACCCCTGGACCCACACACATGTAAATCTTTGCGGCAATATATTCACACATTATATCCCACAAAGCTTGGTACGGAATCGGGAAACTCTCAAGTCGTGCCCCCCGATTGTTAATTTATAAGATTTTGTACCTATTTAAGCAGGGACTATCAGGCGGCATTAGGCTAGGAAATAGTTACACTTAAGGGAGAAGCAGAGAGTACTATACCATATAGGCCATCGGATAGGCGTGGTGGCCAAGAACAGTAAATCTAACAAAAGAATAAAAATATCCTAATAGGCCATACAATGGGTAGCTAAAAATTAATATTCTAATTGAATTACAATTAAAAATGAATAGCCAATAAGAATACAATAGAGATGACAAAATATTTAGTAATCACAGAAATAACGTTACTAAAGGCAGATCCACACTTAGAATGGAGTAAAATTTAAATTCTTGAGTTACATAAATAAATAACAATATTATATTAAGAGGTCCCCTAAAGGTGGCCGTGTTCTCATCATCTTTGGGACCCCCCTGATTTACCCGGAAAGAGTATCGATTTTGATATTCAGTGAAAGGCAGTAGTTTATCATGTCGTCCTGAAATTGAGCCCTCGAATCCAGTTCATTCCGAGATATAAACAAAAAAACACCCAATTTTGGTAAAAAACGTAAAAAAAGTTGTTTCACAGTAGTGAATAGGGTTTGCAAACATGCACTATGGCGTCTACCATCAAAACCGCAAGTTGTTTCCCACAGTAACTGATGGGGTGTATGTGCAAGTGCCAGGCTCTCATATCAAGTAGAGAAACACAATACACATAATTCCGAACAACCACCTTTAAGACAAAGACTCTATATTAATCCCCCATAAGTGATCACCTGCATATAACGATACTTAATGAATAGTACTACTTAAAAAAATAGAATTAAAGGGAGACCACAAAATTAGATCTTAAGGGCCCCTGCTTGAAATATTTTTGGTTAATTAGAAGCGGGCATTTAATTTAACTTGAGAGAAATTCACAAGATAGAGACCCAAATAATTAAAAGTCAGTTTGCCGCACTTGTTTTGGGTTTAGGGGGCCTAAGATTACCATGTGGTACGAAGTGAAGGATTTTCAGAAACGTTGTAAACTAGAGTACATAAATAAGAAGGTGGCCATGATTTTTACCAGAACCACAACTGTAAACCATTGGTATGCTATGTTTGTTCCTTCTAGTGGTAAGGTCCTCCCAGTCAAGACAAACTAGCATTACATTGTGGGAACTCTTTGGTTGACCTTCAAAAATAGCTTTGCCAGCCCGTTTGGAGTTTAATTTATCAAGATATTTTTACCAGCATTGCCCAGACCACGTCACAATAATCTACAGATGAAGAACCAGAGCTCGATACCCTCTGCTTTTTAAAACAGTATCGTAAAGTAATGTCGGTTCTGTAGATAAGCAAAGTTTTGTTGACAGTTTTACTGACATGGTTAAGAGGATGCCAATGTAATAGGAAGGATCTAAAGAGACACCAAGGGATTGAAAAAGGTGAATTGGTCAATCAAGTATATTTATTTTCACAAGTAACTGGTCTCTATTTCTACCAAAGTTTGACTTTGCTGGCAAAAGCATGGAACTTTTCTTCCCGTTTCTTTTTAGCGTATCCCTCCGTTTCTATTCACGTTTATTGTGTCTATTCCCCTTTCCAATGCTGTAAGGGATTTCCCTCTTTCTCTTGTTTATCTTTTCATTCCTAGTTCTCGTCCCATTGTTTTTTTGGATCCAGTCCCAATTTTTGTTGTGTCTGGGGAAGCCCCCCCCCCCCCCCCCATTGGTTATGCCATTGACAAATAAACCTCACGTTTATGATTAGCTCACAGTTTGCCAAACATTTGTTTATTACAATTTAGAGGGAACAAGCCCTCAAGATTAACCACTCCACAGGGATCCTGACCAGGGACACGATATTTTTTTCCATAGTTACACTTGTTGCAATTGATGGAACTTTGTCTATTTCTTCTTTAAAAACTTGCCAACATTAATCTCCGATTGAGCAGAGTGGGTTCGAACCTGTGACCAGTAGACTAGTGAGGGATTTGTTGGCGATGTTGGGATTTTAATTCAATATATCTTCACAGAATAAAGGCAGACATGCCTATATACAATAAATACCCGTAATAATTGAAACTATCAATATCATGTGTTACTAAGTGAACTGTAGCTATTAAAGATGCTGCTGTAATACACACAAATTAACTACGAAAAATAATTTTGCAACCAGGACGGCTTGGGACAATCGGGGATTACCACCCTATTCTTCTCGAAACTGACTGTAATATACATGTACAGGTATTTAACACTGTGTACATGGGACCGGCTGCTTAACGTCCCTTCCGAAGGATGGGCTATTCTTGTGGTTCATTTGAATGACAGGGAAAAAAGTACTCCAAAGAGGAACTACTTCTGCATTGAAAGTAGTAGCCCTATTTTAAAATTTAAAACAATTACTCGTTTAGTGAGGGAGATCCTTTTGAAAGAAATTTACCAAACTTTATGAAAATATAATAATTAACTTTTAATTAGTGATTATTTTGCTATTTTTAATGTGAACTTTCAAAGCTGTTTCAAACAGTGTTCCTATAGCATATGTCCATTGTTTACTTGAAAGTAGTTCATATTTAACAGCCAAAATTCATAAAAGAACAAAAACAAATTGTACCAGGGGTGATGAACATTGGATCAGTATTTGTTATTTCAAACCTTTTCTCAGTCAAGATGCATTAACTAAATCTAGTCATTATAGTGCATTGCATTATGTTCATGTGTAGGCACAAAGAGCTCTCGTCATCCAATGCACCAGGACCTGCATTACTTTCCCTTCAGACCAGCTGAACGTATTGTGTGTTCATGGACAGCTTTGGAGAAAGTGCACAGAGCCAATGGCTGCCTTGTGGTTATACCCGGTAGCCATAAGAGGGAACTACAGCAGCATGTTTACCCTGAGTGGGAGGTAGGTAGGATAAGATTAGTTTCTTTAATACCTGTGAGAGGCAAGCACTGGTCTCATGACAAGTAAGAATGTAGAGTTTGGTGGTGGAGCATTTTTAAATTACAATCATAAGGTAAAAACACCATCTGAACCATTTTGAAAAAAAAATAAAAGCGAGCAGCCCCCAGGTTAAGTAAGTCATACCTGTAATGAACATGTCAGTTATGAAAAGAAAAACTCTGACTATTCCAATCCATTTTTGTCGCCTGCCTTAAGGCAGGAAGACGCATTGGGATCACTTTGTCCACTGTTGTTGTCGGTTGATGACGTTGTCTGTTGTTGTCTGTTGTGAAAAAGGTGGATGGATTTCAACCAAACTTGAGTCATCTCCAGAAAGAAACACCCCATTTTTTTAGAACCTGGGCGGCTTGTATATTTAGAAAATTAGAATGCTTACCAATGTATTAGATCACACCTGAAGTGAATAAGCCAAAATGCAGACTTAATGTTATAGCAAGATGATTTTGTGTTTTCTATCGAAAATCAAACATGCTTTTCTATAGGACCGATTAGAATAGCAGCTATACTGTATCCAGATATTTATTTTCTCTCATTTGCGCGTTTAAGTCACGACCGTACACACGCCTCAGCATAACAACAAGTTGAACAACAACAGCTAATTTTAAATCAACCAGTCACGGGCGTGTGTAACGATCCAAACAGGCACGTATGTGAGTGCGTACACTGCAGCACACACGTTAGCAACGGCAAAACCCCGCGTAAAGGAGAAAATAAATTCCTGGGCAGAGTATAGGCAAGTTCAAAACTTTGTTTTTTTTTACTTATTTGTGCAATAAACCTTCAAAACATTCTTGGCATGTGTTCCACAACTAATCAAGTGCAAATATCCTTAAAAAAATATTGTCATGTCCCTTAAATAAGGACTATTTTCTTTCTATTGAAGCCTTGCCCATAATTCAAGCGAATGCATCACATAATTAAAAATGAAAAATTGACTGTGTCAACTTCTCCTTTTCCGTTTTCATGGAGGTGTGAAACAGATGTACACATGGCCTCACGAATTTCCGCCCAGACAAATAAGCGTGTGCACCTGGAGAGGAGACATTCTACACCGTTTTCTTTCTTCCATCCTTTGCGGTACCCATATCTGTAATGAACCGCCCAGAAGGATTCAGACAGGTACTATATCAGTATGTCATTGTTTTGGCCGCATATTCCATACTGCAACCTTCTATACGATTAAACCTAATGCTCTTCCATCTTTGGAATCCGTATAAAAGAGTGTTTTTCACATGTTTGTCCACAGCTGAGAACATAATATGTGCCACATTTGACTTTCCTATTAGTCCTCCTTCCTTGACAAATGTTGAATTGGATAATTGACTTACCTTTATTTCAATATTAAACAAAGGGTCTAACTGAGATCTTTGTTTTTTCAATGCTAATTTGATGTCATCAACATCGAGCTATTTATACAGATGGGTCTAAGGATTTGGAAAAGGCTGCTGCAGCTTCCTTTAAGGTCGGCTTGATCAACGCCAGATTAGGGTTACCTGATAATGCTTCTTTTTCACTCGAATTGCCTGGGCACTTAAGTTGGCCATAGAAGTTGGCTGAAGTTTCCAATGAGAGGTCATTTCCTTAATTTCTGATTCACTAATCTAGTCTTAATGGCTTTTGGAAAGGCAGAGAGTGTCGTCATCCGTATATTGCTGATCTGTTGGAAGTATCTTTCATTTGCGCAATTGCATAAATCTGTTGTTTTTGCTTGGATTCCGAGGTCCCATTGGTAATTCCAGGTAAAAAAAACAATGAAAATGTGATGTCTTGGCGAAAGAAGCCTTAATATTAATATCCAAATATTAAGATCCCCTTTACCAAGATTTTAAGGCTCAGTTTAAGGCTACATCAGAAACAGGTGGCAAATGCTGTGGATTCATTTCCCCTAATAATAAAATGCATGCTTTTCAACCAAACTGTTGGAGCTTGCTGGCCGTTCATGTTTGATGGGGACGAAGGGACGAGATTGTATTAGCGGCTATGTAAAAATTGGTCATCACTTATATGACCCATAGTTAGTTGCTTAGAGGTGAGCCGTCCTCGTGTATTTCCTTGTGATTGTGCTGTTACTTGCGGGCTTAATACTTCCTCTGACGTAGACTCAATACAAATGGCATCCTCTCTGTGGGATGCCTAAACGTCCAATATACTCTAAATATACCCATACCCAAAATGGTGTGGTTCCCCCCGGGGTGACATAATTCCCAACAGCACCACGCCATCCATCATTCCTTCCTCTATATTTGAACTCTATACCATAGGAGTGTTGTTTTTTTTCTGTACTCTTAAGGTATTCATCTTAATCGAGGTATTTTCAGTCTTAGTGTTATTTTCACCTATATAAACATTGCAGGCCTCCTTATTATACTCCCTCACACCCTTGTTTCCCTGTTTGATGTATTTTAGGGTTCGGAGGAGCCTTTTGTTTGGTACTTTTTGCCCGACGTTCCTGTGCATAATTTGACACCGTTGCTTTTCAACGGGAATGACCGCTATATTAGCTCCGTATATTTCCTTCGCTGCTTCCCATTTCATCCTGTCTCCTTTGTAACTGTTCTTATCTTACACAGTGGTTTAAGGACCGTTATATATATTAGTTATGTTCATGGAAATTATTTTATGTTTTGGCTTATATATTTCCATTTAGTGTTCACGTTATTCATCATATTTACATGTTTTTCTATCCCTTACTATTGGGATGATGTGGTGAATATTCATGTGACCCTCTGACCTTCGTGATCGTCACACATTGAGAGGTCAGCATATGCATGAAAGTAAGCCTCTAAGTAGTTTGATCGGTCCTCACCCCCAAACCTTGCACGGCAAAGCCAAATGGCTTTCAGGAGCAAAATTACAGGTGAAAACAAACAGAGCTCCGAACTCAAAGGTCGGGGGGCCGATTTTCCGATCGGCAATATTCGGTGAATCCTTCACAAGAGAGCCATCGTTGCTGAGCTTCACTTTTTGGTCGAATTTCTCGGGCATTTTCGTCCGAGTCCTTTATCGGTTTATTTACCCCCCAAACCCCTCGTCAATACCTAGTAGTTGGGAATGAAGGTAAATAACCAGAGCACTGAGACTCTTTAGGTCTGGGGCTGAGTTTCCGATCGGCAATAATTCGGTAATCTCTTCACAAACTAAGTGAGCCGTCGTCGCTGAGGGCTTCGGCTCTTCTACACGGCCATTTTCTCGTGGAATTTCCTCGGCAGTTTGTGTCCGAGTGGATGGTCCTGGTCTTGCCAGTTCCATCACTTCTATTGCCGTTTCTTCCAAGTCCATTTTCAGCGGCGACTCGGGAAGTTTCGGCCACCGTTATCGGGGGTTTTGTTTCCACTCCTCCCCTGCGTTTCCGCAGTCGTTTCCGTTTTCGGGAGAGTGAATTTGGCCACCCCTGTTAGCAATTATTGCCACAATTGTTCGGCCCGAAGATTTCCGATTGCTCTGGTACTTCGCTGACTTCCGGTCGTTCAGCATTGAGTGTATCGTCCAGAGCCCACCGAGCTTTGTAACTGCTCGCTCCCATGTATTTCCTTGTTGCAAGAATAAACCTGGTTGTCTTTATCCTTCGGCGTAAACCGTTTCTTCCAAGGTTTTTCGAGCAATCCTCGTGAAGTGTTCGGCAAAATCCTTCTCTTCGGCTGTTAGCACTTAATGCTTATTCATCACGGAAAAGTGTTTCGCCACCTATTATCTCCAGTATTGCTAGGCGGAGTCAAATGGTTCCGGCGCTAAGTGTTTGATTCCTCTGGTGCTGGTTTCGGTCGTTCGGCTAGATCAGTGGTTTCAACAGGGCCAACATAGAGTCGTTACTTTTCAGCCACATCCCATGTGATTTAATTTTTTGTTCATGGTCAAGACCATCTGGCGTGGTGCTTTATCATCATAGCTTTAATTCCGGCTTAACCTATACTGGCTATTTTAGCTAGTTATATGGTGGTCTCCAACGGCCATCCATGACCAACCAGCGATCAGCCTCCTTTCTTTGGTGGTCCTATCCATATCTCACAAGCATTACTGTCATTCCTTATACCTCAGTCTAGAATCCTCGGAAGCCAGTTCTTTGGTTCTAAGTCTGGAGTCATCGTTGACCCGATCTCTATCTTGTTTAAGAAAAAAACAAAAAACCGGTTAATTGGTGCCTTAGGTCCTCGGCTACCATCGGGTTTTCTAATCGGCAGTTGTCCTATACCAGTTGTTCTTTGACTGCCTCTGTGGCTCTAACACTTCTTTTGGGTGTCCCCTTCGGGTGGGCGACCCGCCTCTGTTACTACCATCGGTTCCGTTGGGAACTTGAACGTGGTATCGTAGTTAGTAGGGACTCTTCGTCCAATAAGACTCTATTTCAGTTTCCGTTTAATTTTATGGCTAAGATGCGGTCACTGTTTTGGTCCTCGACCAGCTTAAATGACCCTAGAGAGAACTTACTACCACCTACCGATCACGTAAAAAGGGGAGGTAGTGTTATTTTCTTGTTAGTCTTAGGGACTAGTGGAGGCCTATGTTCTCCAGAGAGTGATTTATGCATTCATGTAATTGTTTGCAACCACGAAATGTATTCTACGGGTCTGCCTATTCAGAAAGTGATGTTGCCATTTTGTTTCCAAATTGACCTTTAGTGACAGATGCCCTGAGGTCAAGGTCAAATTGGTCATACATCGTCCAAGTATATCGACCTTGGTAACAAAATGTTGTCAATTCACAAGGAATATTGTATATGATATTTATTTGTTACTTGAGATTTGTTTTCTTGTATATGCAAATAATGCTAATTAGAGACAATAATATGCATAATTTGCTGTTTATCAGCCCCCGGGGGCACTTGTATTCACAGGTGGATATTATGCGTGAACAATAAAAAACCGTAAAAAGGGTGTATTTTTTCCAACAGGCGATGTCCGCACGTACATCGGTTTAGAGTGTGTCAAAAACAAGCAAAATATGGAAAAAGGGTATATGGTTTTTTCTTAACTCTGAATTGTCATTTTAAATCCTCATTCAACAGGGATCAAATCATCCAAATATTTAATTTGAACTTGAGAAGTAAAGCAAAGCAAGATAAAATAAAGCTAATAAGGTGTATATTTTACGATTCAATGCACTGCGTACTTGTTGAGGGGTATCATAAACAGAAGAAAAATACTTGTTTATGGTATGTTTTAGCTTGTTTTATCGTAATAATACGTGTTTCTGTCATTTTGAAAGTCCATTTTTACACTCATATCCGTCGGCTTTGAATACCATGCCCCTCCCCCGGGATTCAGACCCCAGTCCTGTCCAAAGCAGAGTTTAGAGCCTCATATTTTGCAACAATGTATAGTAAACCTACACAACCCCAATTACCTTGCTATTTAATTGCCCAGGGGTAAGTAAACCATTTTTTTATGAAAATGTTGCAAGAGAAAATGGTTGATGAGTCTATATATACCAATCATGTCAATGAATTTTTGTTATAACCGTGAAAACAACCACATTTGGACTACGAAAAAAATAGTATCTAGTTATTCTTCAGTCCTTAGTCACATGTGTATGTTTTAATTATTTCTTATCCATCCAGGCCCGGGGGGAGTTCACTGGTCATTGGCAAGGGGATATCATGCGCGACCAAAGAACCACTTGAAAAGGGGGTGGGGTATTTTTTCAAATTTTGCACGATACCTAACGTGACAATGATGCAAAACACTGAATCTGGAAGAAAAAGGGTGTACTTTCACACTTGAAAAACTTACATTAGGGTACGCTTTGGGAATTCTGATTTTGTAATGCGTTTCGGCTCATTTTGGGTAGAAAAATGAGCTATTCAGTATAGTACAAGAAACAAATTTCTACTTGCTTAGGAGTCATTGCCAATACTATTCAAGTAATAGGAGTTACCTTCCATATTGTTTTATAAGCATTTTGGGCCGATACAATTGCTTGTACTTGTTTACAGTACTTTTTGAAACCCTTGTTTTAGGAGGTGTGGGACTTTGAAATGTGGACTTTTTGGTAAGAGCCAACGACCCCCCGAAAATTGTCCTTTTTGAACATCTCATCACTAAAAGTTGGCTTTCCCTTGTCAAATTTTCTCTACACTTTGGACCATTTTAATGCACAAAATCAACACATTTGAACCATTCTGCCCCTTTTGTGGGATTGTGTAGGTGGAGGGTGTGTGCGATGGCAACCCTCTGCTCCTGTCTCAGGATATTCCTCCATCCTCCATACTGCCCAGTGCCACGTTCACGAGAAAACTCAAAAGCTTAGTTTATTCATTTTAATTAGGTTTCGTAACACTAGATCATCACTTTGGTGACTATTGGCATAATCTGCCAGATTTTAAAATGTTGTCCTTTTCCTTCTGGTCTTTTGGCATCAAAATGACTTTCTGGTCTTTAAAATACTGTCTTCCAGCTAAAAAAATGCAAACAGTGCATATTCTGGACAACAAAATCTGCGCTTATGCTTAGAGAAACGTATGCAAACAACTCATATACACGTATAATGAACCATCAATCTTAACAGTTTTCTTCACGAGTTCTGTAACAGGATTTCCCAGGATACTGTGATGATAATGTGGTGATGAACCATTATAACACATGATTGTGGAATCGATCAAGGGACCTATACTCAGCAAGTGAATGTTTGTCCTCCAGTATGCACAGCTGTTTGACCCCGTGCGAATTGTCTTTTTTATTTTTAGAACAATTTTAAGCAATGGCGATACACTTTTGACAACTGATATAAGTAGGGACATGCAAGAGCTATTATCTCTGCAAAAATCAGGCGAATCCATTGCGGGAATCTTGGCATACACTGTAAAAAATTACAGTGCAATTTACAGGAAAATACTGTAAAAAAGCTTTAAAAATTACAGTATTTGGCTGTAATTTGGAAATACAGGAAAATACTGTAAATTTTATGTCCAATTTTCCAGGCCTATAATGACAAAATGTAAAAGTGAAGACTTTATTCAAAATTTAATGAGTAACAACATCCATTATACACTACTATGAATTTTTCAATTATACCATTAAGTATACTAAAATATACAGGGAAAAATACTGTAAATTTTACAGGAAAATCCTGGCAGCAATTCTGCCAACAAAACCCCGTAAAAATATAGCTTTTACAGGTTTTCATTCAAATTTACTGTATATTTTACAGTTTGATGTAATTCATTTTACAACAAACTGAAAATTTTACAGTATATGCAATGTAAAAAATTGTGGACAGGCCTACTAAGTTAGGGTGTTCGTCAGTGCTTTTTTATTCTCCACACATTCACAATCTCTGTAATAACTCACCAAATATATATGTTTTTAAGCGTTTTGATTACATTAATTTTAACAGTATACTGTAAATTTTACAGTAATTTGTTGGCAGAATTGCTGCCAGGATTTTACTGTAAAATTTACAGTATTTTTTTTACAGTGTATAGGCCTACAAAGGTCTTGATTTGTATGTTATAGCGCCTCTATATGTCCATTCGCCATAGAAAAACGTGGAAAACTGGATTTTTAAGAAAAATCGTATTTGCCCGCAATGAAATTTCGTAAAATTTATACAGGATGTACTTAGTGACTAAATAATCCAAATCAGTTGTCAAAAGTGTGTCGCCGGCGATAATTTGTTTTATTCTGGTTTTCTCATAATAAATGAGACTTTCAAACAGCTGTGTATGGCATGCCAAATTGGTTATATCTTGACTGGATTATTTCATACACTCTGTACGCTAAGACCAGGGAAATAATGATCAATGTTCAATGAAAACAGGTTTGTCAAAGAAAACGAGCTAAATTTAGAAAACAGTGTTGTTTAGAACACTAAAAGATTATGTGAACTTATTGGTTGAACAAGAATATTACATCTATGAATCTTAGCTATGTTTCCATGTTCTAGCACATTTTTATGGAGAAAATTGCAATTTC
>JAMKCH010065803.1:0-15037 GCA_023653785.1 Ophioderma brevispina
AATCCAACACTTTGTAGATTATCACGTTGAAAGATTTACCGACGATGAAGTGCTTATCTAAAATAAGATGAAGCAACCTAGCGCGCCGAAAATTTATGCGGATCTGGATGTTTGAAAAAGCGTGAGCAGTTTCGACTCAAACAATCTCCGAAATCAGAGTATTTTTGGAAAGTGAATTATATCACCAGATAACTAAGGAAAAATACAGACCGCATGGAGATATTTCTCCAATCTCATCTCAAGTCTCTGTCTAGTTGGCAGTCCGGTACAGGAACTGGCGCATTTGGAACCTTGGCAAGTGGAATAGGAGCTGCTGCAATTGTTGGAGGATTGCAATTTTTGAGATTGGTAAAGATGCAGCCACGTGCTCTCGAAAGGTGACCGATGAAAGAAGTAGAAAAACATGAGAGCATCAAAGAACCGCGATCTAGTTCTGAATACCGGGAAGATCTATTGTCCAATGCGCTGCGTATTGAACGTCTTAGTAACGAAGAATTTCATCACATTCTTAGGGAGTTATAAAATTACAGAAGCCACAAGGTTGGAATCAAGCACAGGACCCGGGCTGATCTGATTGACTTGACGCCGAGAGGGAAAGAGAGATTCGGTCTGAAGGGTGAGCAAGCTGGGATTGAGCTGGGAAAAAACAAGCCTTGGAGGACATTCTCTCGAATGTAGTCATTAAGTGAAACCCCTCAAAAATTAGATTTCAAATTTACAATCTACAAAATGAAAGAACAGCATAAAAAAATCCCTGTGGATAGATTCCACAGGAATTTTTTTTTACGTCTTTTTTACAGAGGTGAAAAATACTTTTCCTTCCTATTGGCTCTGTTATAACGATCAATGGTCTTCAGCCAACCTTCTACCCTCCATTCTTATCCTTTCTTCGGGCGAATCCGAAAAAATTAGAAATCGAGAACCCAAATGATACAATACTATTTTTTTTCTCAGCTTGTATTATTGCCGACAAGAAAAATTTCCGCAAGGGTGATTTTTTTTTTTGTGGGAGTAGGAATCATTTCCCCTGTATAATTTCAAACTCAAGTGTTTCCTTCTTACCTTGTGTAATTCGGAAAATACCTTTCATCCAATTTTTTACCCTCAGACATAACTAATCCAAACTGTTCAATAAGACTTTTTGATCAAATTACTCTCGCCCTACTTCTACCAAGTGATATCGTTACAACAACACCTTTCCTCCAATCATTCATTTTTGTTTGTGATCCCTTAATAATTCAACTGACTTATTCTCCTCATTCTTTTCAGCATTTTCAAACGTTCTTTCACAGAATTGAAAAAGTATCGAAGAAATGGTATATCGTGTGTTAAACATTCAGTGATATTCAAAACATCTCCCACTTTCAGTGATAGTCCAGCAGGGAGGAGGAGTAGATTAACATCTCTGATAAAGTTTTTTCTCAGCTGATTATATCTCTTTGAAATGTATATAATGGAATCCAGTGGTGCTACCTTTGCACCCTTGGGCAATTTGAGAAATCCAAGATTGCGCCATTTCACTGTAAAAATCCCAAAATTGCGAGTCCATGGACAAGGACACCCCCAAAATGCGTGGTAATTGTTTTTGTTTTTAATAATCATTCGTTTGATGTAAGGAAATGTAATTTAATCAATCTTTGAATACACTCTTAGACTTAATTTGAAGAAATCCAAGATGCCGCATTTTAAAGCAGAAAAACCCGAAATGCACTTCTCACAGAAGAGATCAACCAAAATACATGTTTTATATCATTTTTCTCATCTGATTATATATCCTCTGAATAGGTATACTATAGAATTAAGATGGATGTAAATTTGTCACCCTAGGCAATAAGAAAATCCAAGATGGCTGCCGTGTGCCATAAAAATACTAAAATATTGCAGTTTGTATACAACGGGCAACTCAACATGCATTTTTGTAGCTACCCGAGAGACGACCAACTGATTGTGATGCTTCCGGTGTGCGCTACAGATGGTTGAGATGGTTGTGGTCCTTCCTACTGGACCATATGAGTTGGGGGCGTTTAGATGAACAGCGGTTATTTCTTCCGGAGCCCTTCATAGGCTTGAGGTACCATTTTAGTGCCCTGACCGTGCACCAGGGTTCCCTCGACCGTCCCGCAGCCAGGGCCAGGTCCGGGAGGAACACTGGGCACGGTGTGAAAGACGGGTATGTAATTTCGAACCCCATCGCCGGAAGCGCTGCCACCAGAAAGGCCGTCTTCCTAGTCCAGTGGTTCGAAGTCCTCTAAGAACTGGAGCACGCCTTCATATCCCACTCCGGAACGAGTAAACACGGTAAGACTAACCGAAACATACCCTTCTGCAGATTCATTGAGGATTGGGCTATTAGCACTACTGTGCTGTCTCTGAAGCCCCGATGGATCGCCCCAATCGCGTTACGGTAGCACTTGACTGTTTGGACGCCCAACCCCCTCAAGGAAAATTTCCGTTAGGAAATCCCCGCCAGCATATCCCTCTCTCATTGGCGCACCATCGATAGAACCGGCATGAGGCGAATCATAAGATTCTCTAGTTAACTTCCTCCTTGCCTGACCGAGCGCGGCAGCCTGTCCAGAAAGCCCTCCTGAGTGTATTGTGTTGGCTGAAATCGCCAGACTGCAAGTTGAAGCGCGATGGACGCCCCGGGACAGACCGTCTGCTGGAGGATCGCTACTAGCATCCACTAGTCCCCCCACTAGCAGTTCTAGAAGTCGTGGGAACCACAGCTGAGGCGGCCACATGGGCCATCAAAACAGACCAGGCATTGGGTCGACTGAGCTACCTTCTCGATGACTCTCGGTATCATCGCAATGTTAGGGGAGGGGAATCATAGGCACTATCCCCCTCCATCCTGACCCCGGCTCTGGGATTCTCGACTCCATGAGTAGTAACGCCGGAAGCTGGCTGAGTCCAGTGGAGCGAATAGGGTCACGGTGGACGCTGTAGACTCTGTAAAATTGACCGGCAGGAGTTACCATTCCACTGACGACCCCATTACCTTCGATGGCGCCTGGCAATTGCGTGCCCTTCCGGGAGTGGACGTCTGCTAGGACGACCCGGAAGAGGGCTTCAGCCAACCTTCTAACCCTCCATTCTTATCCTTTCCGTTCGGGTGAATCCGACAAAAAATTAGAAACGTAGAAAATCCAATGATACAATAATATTTTTTTTCTCAGACTTTATTATTGCGACACAAAAAATTTCCCCAAGGGGATGTTTTTTTGTGGGAAGTAGGAATCAATTTCAACACGTATAATTTCAACTCAAAGGTGTTTCCTTCTTACCTTTGTATCGGAAAATACCTTTCATCTCCAATTTTTTTAACCCTCAACATAACTAAGCCAAACTGTTCAATAAGAACTTTTGGATAAATTACTCTCGTCGCCCACTTCTACCAAGTGATAGCGTTTACAACACTTCTCCTCCAATCAAATTCAGTTCTTGTTGTGAATCCCTTAAATAATTCAACTGACTTATTCTCCTCATTCTGTTCAGCCATAACGTCGCTCGTCGGCTGGCAGTAACTAGCTTCTACCACAAAAAACCACAAGAAAACAGCAAAACCACAAAGAGTATCGAAGAATGTATATCTGTGGTAACACATTCCGTGATATTCAAACATCTCCACGTTCAGTGAATATCCAGCAGCGGAGGGAGGAGTAGATAAAATCTCTGATAAATTTGTTTTCTCATCGGAATTATATTCTCTTCTCTTTGAAAGGTTATATAATGAATCCAGGTTGGTGTACATGCCACCCTTGGTCAATTTGAGAAATCCAAGATGGCCGCTTCACTGTAAAATCCCAAAATTGCAGTTTCCATTGCAAGGACCACCCCAAAGGCTTGGTCTTGTTTTGTTTTTTTAATATCATTCATGTTTGAGGTCGGAAAATTTAAATTTATAATTTAATTTAAAAAATCGCTTTTTTGGTTTTGAAAGTTGCTGAATTTGCCATTTAAAAGGCATAAAACCCCTAAAGCACCTCTCCACAGAGAGATCAAAACCAAAATACATGTTTTATCATTTTTCTCATCGATTATATATCTCTAATGGATATACTATATAATTAAGATGGATGTAAAATTTGTCACCCTTAGGCAATTAGAAACAAAACCAAGATGGCTGCCTTGGGCCATAAAAATACTAAAATGTTGCAGTTTTACAGACGGGGCAACTCAAAATGCTTTTTGTAGCTAACCGAGAGCGACCAACTGATTTGCTGCTTTCGGTGTGCGCTAACAGATGGTTTAGATGGTTTTTCCTTCGCTACTGGACCATATGAGTTGGGGCATTTAGATGAAAGCGTTATTGTCTTCCGAGCCCTTCATTTGTCTTGAGGTCCATTTTAAGTGCCCTTGAACCGGGCACCAGGGTTTCTTCCGCCGTCCCGCAGCCATGCCATGTCCGGGAGAAACAATGGGCACGGTGTGAAAGACAGGGTATGTATTTTGGAACCCCATCGCCCGGAAGCGACTGCCACCAGAAGGCCGTCTTCCTAGTCCATTGTTTCGAATTCCTCTAGAACTGGGGCACTAGCGGCAGATCCCACTCCGGAACGAGTGAAGGAACTGGGGACGAACCGAAACACGCCCCTTCAGCAGATTTCATTGAGGATTGGGCTATTAGCGACTACTGTTCTGTCCTGAAGACCCGATGGAGCGCCCCATCGCGGTAACTTGGTAGCACTGACTGTTTGAACGCCCAAACCCTCAAGGAAACTTTTCCGTAGGAATCCCCAAGCATATCACTCTCTCGATTGGCGCACCATCTATAGGACCCGCAGAGTCAGACTCATAAGATGCTCTATTGACCTCCTCCTTGCTGAGCACGAGCGCGGCATGCCTGTCCAGAAAGTCCCGTGCCTGATTGTCTTGTTGGCGGAAATGCCCAGACGTCAAGTGAAGGCGCGGATGGTACTCCCCTGGACAGACACGTCTGCTTGAGGATCGCGCTAGCACAGCCCCTATCCCCCACTAGCAGTTCTAGAAGCCGTGGGATCCACAGCTGAGCAGGCCACATGGGGCCATTCAACAGAAGCCAGGCATTGCGGACTGAGCTACCTTCTCGGACTCTCTGGTATCATCGCAATGGTATGGGGAGGGATACATTGCACTGATCCACCATCGCATCCTGACCACGGCTCTGGGATCTCGACTCCGGAGTAGTACGCCGGAAGCTGGTGATTCCCATTGGAGGCGAAAATGTCCACGTGGGACGCTGTAGCCTCTGAAAACTTGACAGGCAGAGGTGCCATTCCCTGACGACCCTCACCCTCGATGGCTCCTGGCTTTGCGTGCCCTTCCGGGAGACGACGTCCTAGGACGTTCTCCACCCCTTGTACATGTGATGCTATTATGTAAGGCAATTTCCCGTTGCCTGCCCACTCTAGAAGCCGACACCATCCTGCAGAGATGAGGTGTCCTTGCTCCCCCCCCCCCTTTTTGAAGTAGGCCCACGACCGCATTTGTTCGCATCGACCAGATCACCTTTTCCCCTGGTCAGGGCGATCCAGTTTTCAGTGCCATGAAGATTGCCCACAGCTCGAGTACATTGATATGATAGCGAACTTGCATGGGCGACCAACAGGGCCCCTCCACTTTGTGGACCCTAAGTGGGCCCTCGCACCGACGCAATCTGTCTCAGCGTCACTGAGGGTGTTTAGTTTCCTGAATGGGGCTCCTCCCACCTGTCCAACAGGCGGAAGTGTTTCCACCACTGAGGGTCTGGAACCAGCTTCATGGGCACTGGAATCCGGATGGACATTGGGTGGTACCATGGTCGGAAGTACCTGTGCATGTGGATCTGGATACCCCTTCTGCGTAAATCTTCATTAGGGAACCATCCAATGAGGCTGGCCAGAAGTCCATAAGCCGAAGCCATAGCCTGGGCTGGACCGACCTGCTCTCCCAGATTGCCTGGTGGCTCTGGGAGAGTTAGATGATTGACTTATCGAGGTTGATGAAACCGGGTGACTTTATCAGGTCTATGACCTCCTCTTATAAGGCCTGTAGCTCTTCCGCGCAGAGGGTCCAACAGAGCCAGTCCGTCTAGTAGACAAAGATGAACTCCGCGACCACCTTCACGACCCTTGGGAAGGTCCGTGGAGCGGGTCGACGCCGGAGGGCAGACCCGAACTGGTACCCTCACCCCGCCATTTGTGTTTGCTACACTTCTGGTTATCCCTAGGCCGCTATTTAAGGGCAGTCTGATGACATCACCTGTGCAGGGGCACTTCTTAATTGATATCAATGCACCCGCAACAAAGCACCTGATATATGCCAGACTTACTGCCTAGGCTGCCCACGGTCTGAGTGGTTTGACAAAGAAAACTGTAGCACCATTATACTGCATTGGCAAAGCTGGAGCCTTGAAGTAATTACAGGTAAACAGTGTCTTAACCTGCCTCGCTGGGTGTTACTTCGGTCGTCTCAAGGTGATGTCCGGAAGGCCTTCAACATCCATCTTCTGGTAGCTATGGGCATCTGCATATCAGTCTCTGTCGGAGGCAAGACAGCACGTAAGGACATCTAAACCTAAAGGACTTGAATTTCGGCTTCTGCACCTAAACTAATGTTTCTCCTCTGCCACCCACTAATGAAACCGTCAAGGAAAATGTAGCCCGTGCCCATTCTTCGTTACTATCTGGATGGATGCTCTGAAATCTGAATCCTCTGAATGGTACCAACTCAGCATGGCTGGAAAACTGAAGGCCTCTCTGTTGCCCAGTCGCAGTGCCCCCAAGGATGTGCCCTTAGCTCCTAATGAAATTATTGAATTGATTAAGTCTCATGTGGGGGTAAGTGCTCATGTGGAGGTGAGGCACCATGTGGATCAAGGTGTGGACGTATCTCTGCAAATATGACTGTTTTCCATCTTCTGTTCTGCCAGGAGAACGAATGTCGAAATGAAAAAACAAGTAAACCAAGCGGAATAAGAAAACGGACAAGAATGAGAAACATATTAATGGACCATGATGTCAAGTATAGGTGTGCCATTGATCGTTGGCGTATCAAATTGGTACAGTAGTACCGGTACTTATACTCTACAACAATTGGTTATTACTAGGGCTTTTTCCGAGTGCTTAAAAATCCAACCCCCTACAGTATGTGTAAGAAATGATCTTTGCCTTCATTTATCAATGATTGGAGGTAAATTAAAAAAAATTTAACAAATTGTTTTTTACGAAAATCACGTTCCTTTAAACACATTCATATGCGGCGATCTTGAATTCTTTTATTAGCCAATGTGACAATTAAAAATTTAGTATTTTATTTTCCAATACATATTCTGGCACGTGGAAATAACAGTGCAACTTACATTGAGGACTTGGATTTTGGTCCGCATCTCAATGAATGGTTGCATTTTGTGAATTTCCACTTCAAATGGGCGGCCTCTTGGTTTCACTAATTATTCACATTACTCTAATATACATTTGCATTTTAATTTTCCTACTCCAAAACATCCACAATTAGCACAAAAACACTAATGACAACCTTGCATTTTGGGTTGGCTTGTCTTTGTAAATGCAATGGAGAGTTTTTTAAAACACCGCAATGAGCGGCCATCTTGGATTTCTCAAATTGCCCAGGTTCATTTATAACACCCACCTTGGTTTTTCCATTGTATAACCCTTTCAGAAGATAGAATCATCTCAAAAAATACTTTACAGAGATTTTTGATCGCATGCCAAATTCAGGCTTTCCCCTCGCCGGACTATGCTTCAAATGACTCAAAGCCTTCTTTTAAGGATTGCGTTACCAACTTCATCCTTGTTTTTTTTAATATCTAGTTTCTCAAAGGAGCGGGCCAAAAAAATCCCCGCTTGGGGATGTTTTTTTGCCACTTCCTGCGGATTTACTCGCTATCGGAATCAGAGACATCGGACTCATTCAGTACCAAATCAAAATCGTATTACAACTTGTTTTTTGTGGAGCCCTTCATATTCTTCCTGCCATTTGAATCGGATATACACGGGCAGATCTGATTTCTTCACCGTGTGAAGACGGCGGCGAGGACGCTCGGGCGAAGACCTTGATTTTATTGCGTGGGTCTTCGCTCACCAAATTTATGAATGCACACGGGCCCGCCGAATTTAGTTTCGGTGAACTTGAATTTCGTGAGGGCGTAAATTTTTCCTCCTTCTTCGAGAACATCAAATTTTTGACCTGCTTTTGTTTTGCAACGAGCTTCGAATTTCTCAACTTACGGGATATACCGCCATGTTCGATGTTCTGTATATGGCAAAATGTATCAGTCAAAACCAACCCTCCGGGGTTATAGGGCAATTTCTGTACCAATCCACTCTGGAATTGGGGTATAGGGGGAATGTAGGGCAACTCCCTTTGGGAGTTTGCGGGAGGTTGCCAAATTGAAAAATACAGGGTGGAAGAAAATTCTGCTAGAAAGCCCCCAAATCCCCCTACTTAGCACAAAACAGTCAAAGTAACCACATGTGGATTTATTTTATTTTTGTTGAAAGCTGTGACGATTTTTCTCAAAGCACGATGATTTGTGACGACATGCTGACTGCATCAATTCCATAGGTTCATTTACTTGTAAGTTGCCGTGATGGTTTTTCATTCAGGCGACGGTGTACTTGGTGATGGTAATAATGATTAAATAATATTTTTCGCAGAAACGTTATGCGATCTGGAAAAAAATCGTCTGATAATGCAATTGGGCCGTCTTGATACTGCATGCCTGTTGGTTTAGATATTGTTTGAGCTAACCGGTGAGGCTAGCGGTCCCATGAATTGTGACAATTAGAATAAGTGCTTTAGTTTGTATTGCTTTAATATGCTTTCGTTGCTGCCCCCTGGCCTTTTCCAGGGTTCAAATAGGTTTTTATTATACCTTCCTAACTGTAAATGAGGAACAATACCGATTTAAATATGGAGCCGTAATTTTGGTAAAGAGGCATCTTTTGAGAAAATCAGCAAAACGGCGACATTTCGCCATTTTGTTTACATTGATTCCTTTACATTCAAAATAATAAAATCAGTATCAATGTTGTCACATTATGAGTCAAGTGTCCATGGTAATTTTCTATTTTTAGAATTTTAAACCGAAAATCTCAATGTTGTTAGTATACAGACCTAATTAATTTTCGTAATGTTCTTTATTCTTAAACAAACTTATATGCTCATAGTCACATGTAATTTGATTTTTCTGTTTTGGGAAAACAGTCAAAGCAACTCACGGTGGATTTATTTTATTTGTTGAAAGATGTGGAACGATGTTCTCAAAGCAGGCGAGATTGTGCGACAATGCTGACTTGTACCAATTCCAGGTGCATTTACATGAGTTGCCGTGATGGGTTTTCATTCAAGCGACGGCGTAACCTGTGACGGTAATGTATTGTTTAAATAGTAATTTTTGCGGACTGAAACATATTAATGCTATTCGAAAAAAATCTTCTGATGTCGCAAGTTGTCCATCTTAATACTGCCCTGCACCGTGTGCGTTTCGAGTTTTTTGTTTTGGAGTCCTGGGTCGGCTGATATGTTACATTCAGTTGCTGCACACTGTTTTTTCAGGGTTCAAACAAAGACACGAAGCAAGGCAGTCTCGAAACCCACCAAAAGCAACATCTGACTTTTTTCGAGATCACAGCACATGGTGATGAATAGCTAAGTTTACAAATTGTGTTTGTTTTTTTACTTGGAAAAGATGTCGACGAATGTTCGCAAGGGCATGAGTAATTGTGACGAACAATGCTGACTTGCATCAAGTCCATATGCCGTCTTTTTATCTTGGTACATACATATAATGTGCGAACACTTAGCAATGATTGGTAAAAATATACGAATCACTGGTGTCAGTCTGAATATAGCATCCTCGATGACCATCTTTAAAACGAATAACTCATTAACCTCAAAAATAATAAGGCACAGATATTGAAGACAACCCCGCGAAGAAAATTCTCGCTAATCTCTGAGAACAATTCTATAATTCTTTCCATTAATTTCGGAAGTAACGCGTTATCAAAGTCACAGCGACACGGTCGATCATACAGGGGGCCAAACCATAGATTGCTGATTTTTGGCACTCGGCTGCTGATAACAGCAGCTACGATTTTCAACTATTCAACGAAATAGACCGAAATAATTTAGACCCGGTCTTTGACTAAGGCCTTATGACTGCACAGATATGAAACGGCTTAGCTAGTGCACCTATTCAAATTTTCTCCTGGTCCGTGTTCTAAATAAAGGCACTATCAGTGATTTGCTCAACCATAAAAGCTAAAAAATCATCCAAAAAATCAGATTTTTGCATTTTTTGTAACAAGTTTTAGAGGTAAGCCTATCTGAACATCCCCCACAAGTTATAAACCAAAAGCACTAACCAGGAAAAATAGCATATTTGGCCTTACTGTCCTTACGGACACTTACACACACTAATTGAATGGAGATTCATATCTTTGGACCTGCTGTTTTTCTTCCTTTTCTATCATATTTTTCGCTTGAAAAAATAACTTATGGAGAATTCTGTAGACTTATTCTTCACTCTTACTCCTAGTCCTGCAAATTTTATAATGCCTTGTCCCATTGGCTACTTGGTGAGGTGCGTTATCTGCACGGTAAGTAGTAATTCAATTGGTGTTGATTTTAATAAAAGTACAAATTGTAAAGGTTTGGGAGCTCTGAGCTTTCAGTCCACAAGTACCCGTCTCGCTTTGACATTAATCTGCGTATTTTTGATCTGGCAAATTTCTGGTTATGAGTCCACGTTCAACCATCGTATCCTCTAACCTGCTTTTGAATTTGTATATTGTATAAAGTAACTTTTTTTGCTATGTTTTCTTCACGTAAAATGCTAATAGGGTACTAACAAAATCATTACAATTCTATTGGTACTTTGAATGCACGATCAATGTGGTGCGGATCATCGCTCGCCTCATAAGCATAGGTTTGTGGGTTCGAGCCCCGCGGTTTGCCAATGTGTTGTGCAACTTGGGCAGGCACTTTACCGCGCTTGCCCTCTCTCCACCCAGGAGTAATAATGGGTAACCGGCAATATGCTGGAAATGCAAACAGACTCGTCTGGGCGGAGGAGTGGCGAACCCCCCCCCCCACAACCAAAAGCAACATTATATGAGGGATCTGGCCCAAAACGCAATGACAGAGAGATGGGCAACTCTCCTGTCGGGCGCACCAGTTGATTTTTTGAATGAACGCGACACTTGCCTCAACCGCAATAGAAGTCTGGAATAGGTGATAGCACAGCGGTATATAATTTCTTTAGCTTTCTATTTTATTTATCTGGTGCTTTCTAAACATTCCGAATTACGTTCAACAATATGATCTTTTCTATAGGGCTTACGCGCATAGACATTAAAAACCAACAAAGCAAAAACAAAAACAAAAAAAAAAACACGTACATGGGAAGCTACTACCAGCGCGATAGCTTCCAGTTAATTATTCAAGTCATTTTATCTAAAAAAAAATGTGAAGGTGGTACCTTTAATCGGGAGAATACGCATTGTGCCTATATCCTCGTAGTCAACATGATAAATATTGCCAGTGCGCAATCATATAAATGAATATAGCTACATCAGAATATCAGTGGCTTCATGCACAATCGATTTAGACAATTCCAATTCAAGCACCTGTGCACGTAAATATACATGAGCCCATGTTGATCTCTATTTACAGGAGGAATATCACCAACTCCATTTCTTTTTAATTCTTAATTCACGCAGCTCGAGTTTAAATGTGCAGGTTCCCAGCTGAATAAAATCGTAATGTTCTTTAATATGAGAACATAAACTATACAAGCTATGCTAAAAATTGGTATCACACATATCGTTAGTTGTAGATCTATGCATAGAACCTCAACTATTATGGAACGACATATTTTACATCACTGAAAACGTCAAAAGTATCTCAGGGTATCAAGACTGATTGAAAATGATACACATAGGTAATTTATAACTTTCACTAAATTGTAATCAAAGGAACCAGAGCTTTCCTTGTCTAACCGAAGCAGCTTCTCATTGGGGTCAATTAGGAGAGCAGTCAAGTTTCGAAATAGTTTTGTGGGTTTCTTTCCTTTGTTTGTCCAATAAATACATATTCTTAGTAGGTGTTCTACAATCATAACTGTGCTGTAACTTTATTACCATGGCACAATATATTTTGTATGGCAAAACAAAGGTCGAGTCTCCACTTGGCCAGTGATTGAACCTTCAATTTTCCACCCCATGGAAATATGCAAGAGCTCTCACTTAAATTTGAAAATGTATTATATCTTATTAACGTATTCCGGGGGACCTATTTGATCATATTGAGGAATCTCGCATTGAACTGCAACTATAGTTCAAACGCATTAATGGTTGATGGGTTTGCTTTTCTCCTGATGGTATTTGGTTTAATTGGCAACAATGTGTTCTCGAACACTAGTGTCGCCTGCTCTGCTCTCGCGATTACTACATGAGCTTAACTTGAACGTGAAATGAATTGTGACCTTGGAATGTGAACTTTGATTTCATCAGTTGATGAAAGTGCTAATACTACACGCAATTGGTCGTTTCCATATGGCGAGGTATCGTAACCTCACAAATACGTAGATTACAAATAGATATTTTTTTACAATTTGTCATAAAAGACTGGTTTTGACGAAAGTTTATAAAAATCAGTCTTGCATTACTAATTTGCAGAAAATTGACTAACTATAGTGTAGTACATATTAATTTTATTATTATTGTCATTTTTTAAAGACAGATGAAGTTTTCTAATACACCGACAACTGTGATCCTAATGTATGCGGCGCACCAATGCGATCGTCATATATGTGCACTTGCCGCTCTGGGTTACTCTGCGATGGCTTAAACTGTAACCGGGGAGAAAACAGCAAACATTGCTTTAAAGTGGTATGAAAAATTCTCATTAAAACATATCGTAAGAACACAAAATAACACTTAAAATAAGATGATCTTGTTTTCTGTCGTATTATTACATATTTGTAACGAATTTTTCATTAGTCCAAATACAGATATTTGTGACACTAATGCCGATTGTCTCAACACGTTGGGTTCATATTAACTTGTACTTGTCGCGTGGAATGCTCTGGTAATGGCACAACCTGTCCGGGTAAGTGAATGTTTTCTCCTCTGAACTCATATTCGAGGTCTCTCTCACGAAATCGCACCT
Organism: Ophioderma brevispina; assembly: GCA_023653785.1. Lineage (NCBI taxonomy): Eukaryota > Metazoa > Echinodermata > Ophiuroidea > Amphilepidida > Ophiodermatidae > Ophioderma > Ophioderma brevispina. Next base: position 13,156 of record JAMKCH010065803.1, read on the forward strand.
ATTGATACAGGGTTCAAACTGACATTTTGCCATTTGTGGAGATTGTAGAGTCCTAATATTGTAGCTTAAATGATAGAAATTTTTGTATAGTTCGGCTTCTTTGACGTTACAAACTACCAAACGGTTAAAATTTCCTTGTAAGAAGAGTCGATGCGTCTTAATATACACCCGATGATAACTTCTGTTTTAACCTCTATACTTATAACCCATACCAAATTATTTTACCACGAAAATCATGCAATACGAAAACAGTCTGTTTTCCTCGAATGTATAAATTGATCCTGGAATTTAATCATAAGCAACTCAAATTTGGGGTTCAAAGTTATTGTACATGTTGAAATAGATATTAGTAATCCGTGCTGGAGGGATTTCGGTTGGGGTATTCGGATGGTTAGTCGTTTTGGTAGTGTGGATAGATTTTTTTTCTCTTTAATCAAATACATTTAAATATTTGAACCAAATCAAAACTGAATAATACTGAGAATACATGATACATGAGTCTTTTTACCATCAAAATATCCTGTCGTATTGATGGGTTTCCATCTGTCCGTGACACAATATCGGGGAAGCAAAACAAGAAACCCTTTCTTCTATTGAATATCTCAGATTCAATAACCAAATATCCAATGACTAGTGTTTATTCTTTTTCAACGTTTAATGTTAATTAAAAGTTAATCGAAAATAGTGAGGGTTTCGAAGCTTTTTTGACACAAGATCTTGGGAAGCAAAACAAGAAACCCTTTCTTCTATTGATATAGCTCAATATTCATAAAACAAATATCCAAATGACTATTCTTAGTCTGTTTTAAGTTTTAATGTTAAAAAATTAAAAGTTAATCGAAAGTAGACTTATCACCACTTTGGTTCTGGCAATATATACGCATCAGGGAGTCCAAGAAATAAGAAAGAACTCATGACAACGGGCCGCATGCGCACACGTACCGTGCTCATATATACACAGGTGATTTGTTTTTGTGTTAGTCAGGGCATGTACTTTAAGAGAGCAGCCCCGTGTTTATATAGATCACAGCAACGTCCACTTTTTTTCTCAATTTGCATCACGTCGGAATATCATTGTGTTCGCTCTTAAAAGATCATTCTTAATGCTGTTTTTATAGAGTCAATCATTTTTTTTATTTAAGAAAAAAAATGCATTTTTTTCCTCTTCAGGTCTATCTCCTCATCCCTTTACTTTAGAACATCCCTGTTCTGGGGATAATCCCTTTATAGTTTGTTCTTTGCGTTCTTCCCTTATATAATGATTGAATAAATATTTAGAAAAGGTAATCATTTTTCATATGTTTGCCTTTAGTGCTGTTTTTGGGACATCACCTTTGTCGTTGCCGTATTTAATGTAATTTCTTTACAACATTCATCATCCTCATATTCTTCCATATGAGGATACCAGTGTCTGGAATTAAGGTTAATCACATAAAGTGAATTCAGAACATGTTGCTTTGTGTTCTGGTATTCAAATGTACTCTAAAAAAACCTCCAAAAACAAAACAAAAAACATTAAATGTGCAGATTGCGTATTTTTTTTTTTTTTAATAACAGTGGAAAGGAGGTCCCCTCGGGATGCAGGATTGAACTATAAATGATACTCAAATAGGCGCCTCATCAGATTGACTTTGTTGGTCTCCTGCCTGCAAAAGACGCCAGATTAAATCATTCTTATCTTCTTCATGTTGGATGCCTTTCCGGTGAGACAAGCAACCCCTGCGCCCGAATTGATCTTATCAGCGTTCACAGGTGACTGACTGGTATCGTTACTGATGGTTTTATGGTGAAGTTTTGGCTACATACTGGGGTGAAAATCCTTCTTCTTAATATTATTCATTAAATAAAACCGCATAATACTGACTGGGTAAATCCTTCTCTT
>JAMKCH010065807.1:0-108214 GCA_023653785.1 Ophioderma brevispina
GGTTTCCCCAAGATCCCTGTTAAAAAATCAAAAATCAATGGTCAATGTCGAAGGCAGCATACAGGCCAAACACCTGTTAGCATCCAAGGCTTGAAGAGTAATTTTCTAACCTCTAACCTGGAAAGGGCTGTCTGATTGGAATTGTAGATTTGTATGCAAGATTGCAATGCAACAACCAAGATCATGATCGCCAACATGCTGTATTGCCTGACGCGATGCTGCCTTCTCACTCATTTGGCAATGAATTGCTATTGGCACCAGCCCATGGTTCCTTTAAAAATTACATCATCATCCCAAAATAATCTTCGTAGTACGGTATAATAGAATGCTTGAAGTGTCGAAGCCAGTAAGGTAGTGTTTCCATAGTGCAGGCCTTGTTGGATTTTATGGGCCATAATTTTAAGCAACTTCAGAGTCAAGAGAGTGCTTTAAAAACCTGAAAATATAGCAGTGCAAATCCTATCTATCTGCCTGGATAGATTCGTCAGTGACAGTCATATTGTACTAATCTTTTCAACCTTCAATCAACAAAGAAAGTCAGAAAATCATTGGCAAGATCGCATCAAGTTAGACACTAAAGGCAAAGCCCCATGAGATGAAGTCTTCAACTAAGACTATTTTAGTGTTATGACATGTACTACAACAAAGAACTTTGACAAGAAAAAACAGCACCGTTAGCATCAACAAATGTCTGTCTGAAAAAAAAGGAATTGTAGTCTACATCAGAGCGTGAATTGCGCCATCTACGCTCAATACGCCTTCAAACCCCCGCTTCTCTCCTGGTATAAAATCTTATTATTACACCTTATAAATATTCCAGGGATATACAAGGTAAGTACTGTTAGGAAATCTCATAACCGACGCTGGAACCGCCGCCGCGACCACTTGCAAACAAACGGGCTAAACAGACGGGCCAAACCAGACGGGCCAAACAGACGAACCTAATGGCCTGGCAGAATGTGCCAAACTGCGGACTAATGGCGGGCCAGAATGGCCAACATACGGGCAAAACGGACGTCAAAACAGACGGGCAGGCAGAACCACTCAACGTCCGACGCGAAAATTCCTCCCAAAACACTCACCATACAGCCGAAAAATAAAAAAACATGGAAAACCCTAAATCCAGCCAACTGGTCAATAAAGAAATCATCAAAAAGTTGAACAAACCTTATAATTGCGTGATCCCGTAACTTTCTTCATCCTGCAACTCACATGCAAAACGTTTTAGTCATATAACAGTCCGTTTTGTGTTAATTACTTCTGTTCAAGCACCACATGCGGCATATGGTTCTTGTTTTTTTTTTAATCCACATTTTTTCTTTTTGCTTTTAACATAGTTATTTCATTACATGCAAAAAAGAAAAAACCTGGGCCGCCTTGGAAAAAAGCCTGTAACATGGCTTTATGGATTATTCTTTTTTTTTCATTTTTTGTTTGTTCGAATGTTACAATCATAGTATTACAAATAATAGTGGTGCTTTTTACAGCAGATACAAAACTATACGTAATTATGACGTGTAATCATCTTATCTTTGTAACAATTGTTTGGAAATTTGTATATTTTGTAAAGAAAACATTAATACAATCAACCATATTCGTATTCCCGTTCATTTGACTCTCGATCTCGAATTTCACTCTCGATCGTATTTTATACCAGTGACTTATTTTACACCTATAAAAAGCGCTGTATGTGAAGGGAACGGGTCTATTCAGTTGTACTCATCAAGTCAAGTGATTTGCGACTGGTAGAGAAAAAGTTGCAGAGGGGTAACCAGATATTTTCTATTGGGGGAAGGTGACGAGCCACAATTTAATTTGGTGGGGGCGCATATCCCGCATCACACTTTAAAGGTGTACACGGAATACTGTTAATACTATTTATTAGTCTTGACCTCATTTTTTTTGGGGGGGGGGGGTAAAGGGATTTTGAATGAGGCTCTCTTTCACCGCCCAATTAGTCAGTTACGCGCGTATTTGGTTTTGGGCCTAAGAGTAGACCTATATTAACACTTTTACATAGTTGCACTTTGGTGAAACACCCGTTTCAAGTGAGTCAGTTGTTTATTTTCAAGTTGTCTAATTAACCAGCCATCATGTATACAAGTGAATCGCGGTAAATTTATCTATCATTGCAGAAATGAACAAATTTTCATCTCAGCTGTTGTCCCCAAATTACTCATGATGCGGAGCTGGACTGCTGGAGACGTGTGACCTAGTCGCAAACTATTGAGCAGATGCATTTTGTATTCAATTTGAGCTAAACTCCACTATACTGAACAATTAGTGAAGATAGGGTAAATAAGAAATTTTGTATTGCTAAAGGTATAATAAGAAAATTATGAGTTTTGTGTACTAGTATCCCTAGAATTTAATTTCATTTCACTTTGGCAAACCAAGGATTAAAAACACAAAAATCATACATGAACGCATATACTTATTTCCATCGTGGTTCTTGCGCTACAGTATATACAAGTTGCACTATACATGTACCTGACAATATAAAAGTTAAAATACATAAAAATATGAAAATAGATTGCAAATAACTTGGATAAAAAATGAACTAGGACCAGCCATATAGTTTCACATATACACACTTGTTCAGATCTAGATTCTCATGGTTTAGGAATCATCGTGAAAAACTTGCTAAACAGTATTTTTCAGAAAAAAATCACCTCATCCTGAAATAATTTGTAGCATATACACTTATATTTGATTGGATAGACCGATGCGCCAATATACTTCCAGTTTTGGACCATATTCACCCAAAGACCACTTTTTTTTCTTATTCGTGAGTTCACGTATAGTGCGTCTGTTTCGTAAACAGCCGAGTCCATTGGCCAAACAGTCGCGTCCATTGGCCAAACAGACGCGTTGGTCTATTTGTCCAGTCGTTTAAAGGTTCGTATTATAATTTGTAAGTTACCATTTATACGTCCTGAGTCAGGGAAAAGTATTTTTTATTCACAACTTCCGCGAATTTAGAATATAGAGAATATAATATAATTTAAATAAACTAGTGAAGAGCAAAGGTTGACATAATGTAATATGCAATAATGAAGGCAATATTAGCTGTAATAATGTTTTTTCTGTGACATAATGAAACCTCAGGGAACATAGAATACCCATGCGTTCAATGATGAGCAAGGACTGGAGGAGCAAGGACTGAGATATGTTTTTTTTTAATTTATATGCTTTTCATTATATATTGTATTTCTATTTCGCATGTTTAGGAACTAGGAAAAATGTCCACTAGATTGTTTACAAAGACTCGTTTTAAAAAAACTTATAGACCTTTTATCTCCCCTGGCTTGGAAAGCAGGGGAATATTGCTAGGGTACGTATGTATGTATCTGTATGTATATTTTGTGTGTTCCAGTTTGATTAGGTTTTCGTTTTTCGCGTCTCCTTCGAAAACTTTAAGTCCGATTTAAACCATTATCATGCTTTGAGGTGTCCGATACGCGATAATATCGGATCCTACGCATGATAATGATAAAATTGGATGATTTGCGCCCAATATTTATTGGTCTCGCTATGAGTTTTAAAATATTGGGCTCGACTGCGTCTCGCCCAATATTTTTGCAACTCATAGCTCGACCAATAAATTTGGGCTGAATCAATCCAATTTTATTACAGACTTGGGGTTAAAGGCTGACTCAGAGATTTTGAAATATATCTTTGTGCATTTATTAAAAATAATCAACTATAACTAAAGATAGTCACATAAAATGCTCAGTTCCAAAGTTTTGGATGAATCGGATTTTTCGTTTTGATGCAGTAAACAGTTTTGTATAGTAGAGAGTGGCATACTGTGTATAACAACAATTCCGGATCCGGAATTTGTTTTATAACAAAGTTGTGATTTTCTATTATGTAGGACTTCGATTAAAGCTGAGCTATTTCACACAGTGATTAGTATGCGAGTGTAGTATAGATATACTGAAAAATAGATTTTATGAATAAAGATACTTTTTCCGACTTATATTTTTTGTATTTGTTTAACTTTCGGATACGCATCTTTTCATGAAAAAAATAAAGTCAATCGCCCGTTAATTAGATAATTAGTGTGGGTCCCTATAGGAACACCCCTTGTCCGTCAAATGGGAGTGTCAGTAAAATTATTAATTAATTAAACATTCATGTACTTAAACAATGAATAATAATATGAAATTAATAATAATACCGACATTTTCTATAGCGCCTTTTCCAATGGATTCAAAGCGCTGTTGCCTATTATCATTTACAAACCTTTGCATAATGTTGAAAACAGACGTATCCTTTTAGATCCTTTAATTCTTCAATTTATTTTGAATCCGCCGATCTGTGCTCGGATCAGGATCCGTGTTTTAGTATTTACCTGTACAAACCAATAGGAAAGTTACAATGCCAACTACCAAAAATATGACATAATTTATTAAGATTAATGGCAAATTAGAAAACATTCAACTTTTTCATTCCACATATATTTTGTGGAAACGACGCCGTGTTAATTTGTGTTCCCTTTTTCCGAATTTGAAAATCATAAAAACATAGGTGTTTCACAACTAATTAAGTGCAAATTTGTAACCTCAAAAAGAAAAAAAACTGTTTTCCTCTAAGCATATCCGTTTGAACGAGAAAAGTGGAAAATCATCTCCTTTCATTTATTTTTAAAATAATCATGTAATAAACATTTGTAAAGGATATTTTGTATTTAATGTAAATATCAGTCACAGAGTAAGTAAGAGTGGATCAAATCGTTAACTTGTATCTTACCATAACATTCTTAGAAATAAAAACAATTCCTCTTAGATCTTTCTGTTTTGTATATGAGAACCGTTGTCCAAAAATCGTTTTATAAAACATAAAAGCCATAAAGCGCTTGATAATAACATTGACGTTCGGATTGATTAAGATATTTTAAGATTCGTATTTACACGTTCCTGTTTAAAAAGGAAATGTCGTCCTTATAAACATGTGAACAATTGCTACGCTACATTATAGTCAATACGTATTTCGTATAATTTTTTTGCAAAACTCCACTGAAATTATACTTCGCCTGTATCTACTCAATGACATTTAATTGTAAGCCACCCGCGTTGCATTTAATTTTAGTATTTTTTTTTTTTAATCATGTATTTTTAGCGTTTTTTTTATTTTAGAAACATGTCATTCATTACACTCTTTTAAATTTTCTTCATGTAATCAAAATCACACCATACTTACTCATGTTTTAGCTTGCTTATTTAGCAAGTACGCCAAGAAATTATTCAAGTTAGTCGGCAATATATAGGGAAAGCAAAGGAACAACACGAAGAAAAAAATGGTTTCGATGTACTATGTGCCTTTGTTTTTACATTGCATCCTTCATTTTAATACATAGCCGTTACTTCATCTAGTAAATTATATACATGTATGCCTTCATCCGCGCGCCGTCTCCTACTTATGAACCTAAATACTTAACCACAATACTACGCTAGAAACATTTGATTCCATCATTGTTTTTCTTCCAAATAATATGTTTCATGAACAAATAAGAGGGGGTTTTGGGTTAAAAACATTTGAAATGAAAATAATATCCTAAATTACTTCTTGTTTGTGTTCTTTTGGTTTTAAAAAATTGTTTTGTTGTTATAACTTTGAATTATTAACTTAACTGACTTATAGTTTACTTAAAAATATCAAAAAGTACATCACAATCATTACAGATCAAGTGAAATATTATTTTTTAACTCAATTTTGATAATGGATCATTGGTTTTTCAACATTTTCTAAAATGAATAAGGGTATTTGTGACAATTTAAGACTTAATCATGTACATTTTTGAGTATTATTATAAGAAAAATCAATTTTTTTTTGGGAATTGAGTATGACTAAACGCACACGGATCATTTTTGAGTGTTTATTACTTTTGCGCGCTGCTAATGGCGTGGACACACGGCTTTCGTCAATAAATTTCGTATTAATTTATAATCTTCCCAGATTTTTTTTCAATATCCGTACATTAGGTTTCGAGTTAGGCGGCAAATTCCAGGGAGCTGTATTTGGGAATTGCATATCAATTATAGCATACTTAACTCCATGGTTATACTGCTTAATAGTAGGCCTGAACGTCATTGGTCTCAGACTTTAGTAGGCGCTATGTTAAAAAATTACGTGTTTATTACGTCTATAATATTCTGAGTGTAAAGTCTGATATTAATTAGTTTCATAATTTTGTGATGTTAAATTCACTCATATTTTTCCACATTCAGAGCCAATTGTCCAGGCAGTTAATTGGTTACCGGAATGTCAAAACACAAAATTGAGTCAGTTTCGATGTTGTTCCTAATGTATTTCACACACTCATTGGCATTGTACTTGATAGAACAAATTATGATGGCTTTCAGAGGTTTGGCTCATATCGATTGTACATCCGGTTCTTAGTATATTCCTTCTACGGACAATAGGCTACCTTATGAATTGCACCTTTAATCTTGTCTTAAATGACTTTTTCCATGGGTATATTGATTTATAATCTGTGGTAACTTTGAGATTTTTGTATTCGAGGATCCACTGTAAACTTTTAAAAGTCTCCATGGTGTCTTTTGGGCGAATGGGGTTTGCTTTCCATGGAAACAATGGTGGTGACTTTACTGTTTTTGCTTCCATTCCTAGCTCATCTATTTCACTAATTCAAAGAGCGATGCCGATTGTCAATGTACGGACTCCAAATGCCCGTCGCTGTTTTTGGCTAAATCCCCGGCTAGTCGGGAATGGTCGCGGCTGTTAGGCCGTCTTTTTATAATTCGTCCGTCCAGTAGCCCGTCTGTTTTGGCAACATCGCCCCGGCTATTCGGGAATGACCGCGGCTGTTTGGCCCGTCTGTTTCGATAATTCGTACGGCCAATGGCCCGTCTGTTTTGACAAAATTGCCCCTGGCCATCCGGGAATGGACGCGGCTGTTAGCCCATCTGATAGGCTATTTTTACCAAATTTTTATATAGCTGCGATTTACTAGGCATAGTCCTTTCATTTCATTGGTTACTTGCGCTGGAGCACATGATGATAATTGAGCTATCTGTGAATTTTGAGGCTATTTCCCGTGCGGTAATTTTTACTATCTTTCCCTACTCATCGTACTCAGAGGCACAGTTTATCCTGTTAGGCGTTAAGTCACGCCTTTTAGGTTTATTACGGTTCTCCAACAAAGAAGGAACTTGCTCCGTTGTTAACAACAACAACAAAAATGGCCGCCGCCAGTAGTCGTTCAGCGTCTTTGACAGACGACGAAAGACGCACAAACACGCGATTTGTCGTCCGGAAGGCTGTGAATAGTATACAAATACTACATGGTTGGAGGGGAAATAGTGCAATCTATTTTCCCTCGTAGGTACTGGCTACAGGCTACCACCCCGAACCCGAATCCCGACATTAAGAATGGAGTATGTGTTTTTTACACTGATAAAGATTTATGAGATATGGGGCATAAAGAATTTTAACTATCGTGTTGACTGTAATTTGGCTTTTAAAAATCGCCATCCCGTTTTACGAACCTGCCTACATCAGTACATGAAAATCGCCCCAACAACTCGTAAAGTCGGCACAATTTAGGACTTCAGCTTCCACAAGAGAACTTCCCTTTTCCGTACACTAGTCACAGTGAAAATTATTACACCTTATGAATATTCATGAACATGATCATGCTATTTCATTGGCTGATTCCTATTACGCGATCTATTTCCCTAGGGAAATAGATTGAACTGTTTCCCTACAACCTCGTCCCCAGAGTCACAGATTAGGTGTAATAAAAATAAATACTACATGGTTATATCGGGAAATAGAACACTATTTCCCTTGGTACTGGCTCGGCCTATTCCCACCCACCCCCATCAACCTTCGGGTTCGGGGTGATAGGCCCGTTGCCATACCCACGCTCGGGAAAATAGGTGCCCTATTTCCTTCCCTCTAACCATGTAGTATTTTGTATACTAACTATCCCACGGAAGGCGAGTGTTGATGGTATGCTCCAATAGTGAAAATAGGGTAAAGTTCTTCTAAAAACAGAGGATGTAACGGTCTTATATTAAATAATCACAAAGTTTATCAGGATCATCACAATCAACAGGGACTGCACAAAGACGATCACTGAGGAGAGTATTGATCAATGTCAAGATTTCGAAAAATCACGCGAGGTTTTTACAACCTTCATAGGAGGTGCTTTAGCATACCGAATAGAGCGTATGACAATGTGATGATCCGAATACCACATAGGATGGACTAGACAGTTTTGAATAATATAATCATCAAGTCGAGTTATCACTAAATCAAGGATGTGATCATGTTTATGTGTGGGTCCATGGACAAAGTGGATAAAGGAACGTTTAGCATCCCATTCATAGGGATTATCAACGTGAATTAGGGGTTCATGCATAGTATTTTGGGTATGAACGCTTGTTTATGGCCGAGGGCTTTGCCCGAGGGCATAAACAACGTTCATGTTTATCGTACTTTCTGCTATTACTTACAAAATTAAATCATTAAATATCAATATCAGAAATTGCATGATTTTTAACCACTTTCGGCGTTCGTCACGACAGCCACGCATAAACGCTTGTTTATACATGGTCACGTGACGCGTATTGGCCAATCACGTACGCCGTTACATATGAGGTAAACATGAACATTAAAGTCACCGAGAATGACCAATTAGCCAGGAGTAGTACAATGTCATCGGGAAATTGCTGGAACTCAATCAAGAACAGGGAAGTAAGAAGGCCATTGAACAGACAAATTGAACCGACTTCTCAGTGGCACGAATATGTTTAAAGTAGATGTTTCAAAAGTAGGGAAGACAGTTAAACTAAGGTTGTTTTTTTTTTTAAATAAAACACCAATACCACCATTATTATCACGGGGATGGTTGATAGAATCATAGCCTGGTGGGGTACATTCACCTGTGACAACTGTGTCATTCTCGGCAAGCCAAGTTTCATTTATAAACAAGATATCAACATCATGCTCAATAACATGGTCCAACAATGCGACTTTTTTATTGGATATGGAATGAGCGTTGGGTAATAGAGGTGTACCTGTGTAACTAAAATTCGGAACCTAGGCAAAATATTCTTTTTTTAATCCTTATAACGAGACCATTGCAGATTCTCTATGGGAATGTTATTCTGTAAAAGTTCTTTGGTATCAAAGTATTGAAATATTCATATCATATTCTTATAAATTCGTGTCATCAGTGTTCGAATAAGGGTTAGAATGAATGTCAGGAGTATAGCTGAAATTCGTACTCCCTTGATTATTTTCCTTGATGTTATCTCTTAATTTATCCGTATCCTTTTCTTCCTCTCTGTCTGTGTCTTCATTATCAGTCTCAGAGTATTTCCTAGGCATGTTGCTCTCCATATTCTCCATATGAAAATCTTCATGTATGTCGTTGGCATTGGTAGACTTGAAGTTTTCAAGTTGTTCAGCCTAGGGTACGAAAAAGTAGATCTGGATATAAGGATATAATATTAACGATAACTCATCACCATGCCCAGCCTATATCCCTTTTGAGGAGATGTCGGGGCGATGTTTTATGTTCTTATTTGGGTCAAATGGAATTTGATCATTGGATACCAAAATTAGTTAAAAAGTTGCCAAATATCTTAATGGCTCCCCGCTGACATATTTTCTTTATCAAAATGACTAATTTCTTTTAGGTGTGCACGTAGTGATTATGATATAATATGGGCAATAATGATAACAAGCATCATGTTAAAGTAACGAAATAGGCTACGAAAACACGTTGCCTTAAAAAGAAGAACTGGACATGGTAGGAGAGAGTGAAAGAGAAAGGCAAGATGGTACATATAGAAAGCGAAAGGCTTAGCAGTTTACTCACGTAAGTACCAGCACGTGAACGAGCCCCTCCCATGTGACTCAGAACTGCATCATGTAAAGATATGTACATCCGATCTAGACCTATCTCCTGCTTCTTGTTGATTGTTGATGAGTTTGTCAACGCTTCTCTAACAGCGGCTATAAATCAATAACAACAAAAACAAATGGGTTCATTACGGGGAAATGTATGTCTTTGGTCCAATTTGTTTTAGCTCAAGTATCTAAAAAGTATAACATGTAGGTAGACTCTACAGAGTGAACATTAAAAATGAAATTCATTTTCGCCAGCATAGTTTACCTTCTTTCCAAAATCATGCCAAAGGTTATTTCAATATTATTAACAAATAGCAAATATGGTGCAAATGTCTACGAAAAATTTGCAAAAATAAGGGTGTTATATTTATTTAAGAAAGGTGACGAAAATTCAATTCAATTCTAACTCTTTGTATAAGCTCAAACATGGTGATTTGAAAAGCATATGCTGCTATTGCAGTAACATTTGAAAGCGTCCACAAGTGTAGTATTACGTAAAAATGGCCTTCAAGTCAAAGTAGTGTAACAACCTGGTAGCGGACATTCTTAAAGATCTGTCTTAAAAAGGTACTGATTATCTCAGCTACAAACCTTTGCAATTGGCAAATATGACGTGGACATCAATCTTGTCGTAGTCAGAGACAATAGCTTGTAACGTTTTAACTCCCACTACATCGACGTATGTAAACATGCTACACTCAATGATAACAGTATGTAGTCTGGTAGATAACGAGGACGACAATGATGTCTTAGACTTCTCTATGTCTTCATCAGGCTGCAAGAATCATTTGGTGTAAAAATAATTAATTACAACGACAATCACCATCATGGCCGTCATAACAACAATAATTATTAAAATTTTAAAAAAGCACAAAATACGAAAGTGTTTCTAGACATTGAAACAAAAAGGTAAAATTAAAGATGTCAACACAGAAATTAGAATAAATGAGTGTTAATTATAGATTTGAAGAGCCTCGGTGATGGGGAACTCTTTAAACCCACTGATAGACTGATAGGACACGCAAGACCTGGCTATAATATCAGGAGCTACAAGTCTTTGTCCTAACTGTTCAGCGTTAAGCAACATTACATACAAGATCTTTGCAGATTAATCAGGTTTAGACTATCAATATCATTTGATTGACATCAGCCTCATTTGGAGGAGGTAGCTGAAGATGAAATATGGAATTCTGTTAGTGACCTTTATGGCTGGTATTTTGCACAATAAAAGAGAGAAACCTGTTTTTTCAGCGAGAAACCACAACTTTCTCGATCGAAAAAACCAGGTTTCTCAAAATCCTGCTCGAAAAAAAAGAACAGTTTCACGGCGAAAAACCAGTTTTTGTCTCTTTTCTAGTTATTCGGAAATAATACGACTTCTCAACATAGAAGAGCAAATGACTTTTCATTTTTAAATGTCTTACCTTGTCTTTCTTTCTATCTTTGTTTTTTGCTTTTGCTATTAATATTTTTTGTGGATTTACACCGGTCTTTTTGTAGAGGGAATTCCTAAAATGTTCTGCATTGATGAAACTCAGTGAAGAAGAACAGCAAAATATCTTGATTCCGGGAAGTTGTTCCATCTGTCAAATGGAAATTAGAGAATGGTATTAATTGTCGGATTCTGAATAAAGGAATATCAGTGCAATCTGGATGGTTGACACTTAAACCCTGGGGGTCTACCAGTCGATTTTATACATTACGGTTATATCATGCAGAGCCATGGAAGCTTTGTACAGTTATATAAGTCTATTTTGATTGGTTACTCAGATTTTTTTTATCATGCTATATCATGTAATGGGCCAATCAGGGGCCGTAAGTATGGAAGTAGGCCTCTGCTAGGGGTTAATGAATCCCATTATACTAGATTCCACAGCTGTCTGGACTAACTCTAATTTATGTGAAGCCTATTGAAAGAGCCAACAATGGCCCAAAGCCAGTTGTGTTGAACAGTTATATACATATCAATGATTACAATAATTGTAATCCTTTGTTATCCATTTGAAATAATGGTCACAGTCCATTGACCTTTAGCATTTGCCCAAAAGGCTAAACGGTGATAGTGTAGTATGGTATATTTTCAAACCTATTTTAAAGCAATATTAGCACATTTTTGAAGAGCGCCCCCAATTTTCCAAATGTGATATTTTGGCACAGTTACGTTGGTGATTGTGTAGGAAACTATACCTGCGAACGAGAATGCTAACTAAAAAAAATGCGTATTTATCATAAAATAAGCGATTTTGTAATAAGAATTTGGATCCCAGATTGGACTTAACGGCAGAGCTGGAAATGCTACGTTTATGTCCGTCCATGATGAAATAGTGCCACCTCGAGAAAATAACCTCTGACTTGACTTGCCTGAACCAATAAAACAACTAATGGATGAGCGTAGACACGTACATGGCGCTATTTCCCGGCTATTTCACATTGGAAGGCCATTTCCAGCAGCCGTTGAATTATTATCGGAGATCTCTGATAATAATTATTGTAATTACAAAATTCCTTCGTTTGTGACACACAGACATTTTCGAGCTTAACCATTCACAGGTAGGGTTATATGCCAGTTACCATTGCAACCCGTGTAAAAATCTCAAATTTTTGAAAAATTGGGGGCGCTCTTCAATAAAATGTGCTAATATTGCTTTAAATACAGTCTGTATCATTGTCATTTAAATATTTTAATCACGAAATGATTTTGTAACGATAGAGGTGCTCATCTGTAAAATTATCACGAATGTATGGCCCTAGATTGAAAGAGTCCAACAACAAAAAATATTCAAAGGAAGTGAACCCTTGCTACTTATTTGAATACAATTTGATTGATTATAATTATATTTTGTGAACATTTCAATAATATTTATATATCTGATTTGTAGCTTTTTGTTGATGTCATTTACGTACGTCACAGCTACCATTCATTGTGCACCTGACATGCTTTTTTGACAAGCACCTGGTCAACAACTCACATACCATAGCCTTTGTTGTTTTCTATACACATGCTTAAAGATTTTGAGGGATTAAGGTCTCAGATGTAGCGCGGTAAATACCTGCCATGAAATGAGGGAAAATCGTGTATTCTAAACATTCAACTGATTTGAAATAAGAGAGGTGATTGTAACGTGGATTCGCATCTGTGTTTTGATTTGATTACATTCTTTTGATGGACGACTCCTTAATAACCCCATGTACGCTGAATGAGATAAGAATGTCCTTTTCTCGTCATCACCATCCTTATCCTCAACATTATCATTAACCATCTTCTGTTTGTTTCTTGTTTCATCTTTTGCTTCTTTATTCTCCTCCTTTTTTGTCATCATGTCTTCGTAATTTCTCCTTCAATATTTTATTTTTTTCTCGATTTCTTAATCCTTATTCGCTCTTCCTCGTTTTCCTCTGTTTTCTTCGTCACTGCCTTTGTCTTTGTTTACAAAAAGTACCACTAATATGAAATTAAGTTCTATATCTTTACTTACTCCTTGGACAAATGCTATATCCCTATATATGTCAGTTTCCGGTACCCGGCCCATAAGCGAACAATATGGACTTTGTGATCTAACCACAATTGTAATTAGGGCAAATAGCACACCAAGAAGAAGGCCTAAATCCACTCCAAGCAAGACCACTAGTAAGAAAGTAACGAACCACAATAACTGAAAAAGTAAGAAAAAAATACAAGTATATATCAGTATTTTTTTTTTGAATAGGAATAAGCTACCGAGCAGATCATAGCGTTTACAAAGGTGACGCACCCCTGGGAAGTACATAATTTTGCCTAAATAAATTGTTTAAAATTATAAAATAATTCTACACGTGTTCTCACTTCTTGTATGCACACATTTTCTTGAAAATTAATTAAATGTCATCTCCTTTTTCCCCTGAATATCAGTGACTAAGGGATGTACACCATGTTCCACTGACTCCAGCAAATAATGGTTCTATTGATAAGTAAATCCACCCGTTATGAATAGACCAACGGACTTCAGATTATCTGGGACTGCAAAGCCATTGTTATTGTCCATGACGTTGAAAAGATTAGAGTTGTTATCACCGCCCGATTTAGATTGAGCTATAGCCTCATTCATTAAGAAAATAAAACTCAAACTTCTACTGGGGGTTCAATAACTTTGACCGTATATTTCATCATTTATTAAAAAAGGAAACGAAGATGAGCAAAAATCATGAAAGAAATTTTGATTGGCAAGCTATGAGACCAACTCTGGTGCATAACCAAAACCATACTTTTTTTTTTTTTTTTTTTAATCATATTTTTCTATTCAATATTTAAAAGTTGTCGGCACCGGTTTACATGATGCATTTCATATAGGTGAATAATTTTCGATTCTGCTAATAACGTTGTAAATTGCATAGAGATGGGATTACGTGTCAAGTTCCGACGTTTTGGTTCTTCTGCACAAATAATGATGTCACAGTTTGCCAAACAATTTTTTTTTCTCATGAGCAGTTGTTCACCCTTCGTTTCCTCCCTTTCGAATAAATGATAAAATAATGGGTCAACGTTAACTGAACACACTGCAGCAACCTAACTTTCGTTATTCGTGAAAGAGGCCCCGGTGATTTGTGTCACGTCATGAAAAATAGCTTAAATATTCTAAATTTTTAATCTATTACTTATTCTACCATTTGTGTGTGTGTTTGTTCTTTGTTTGGATTCGGTTTTTTTTTTTTGTTGGTGATATTTGTAAGTGTGTGTTTGTTTGTCAATGTTGGCACCCTGACAGATATCATGTGAAAAATGTTTTTAAATTGATCCTGACACATCAATCCTCGTATATTTGTAATTACTACATTATACTACTACTGCCATTCTCTTGTTGTATCATCCAGGTGTGTTTAGACTGATTTAGTAATTCTATCTGACTGGATCTGTTTTAAAATTAAAATTGTACTGGAAAACGGGCAAGTATCCACTTTTTTCCACTTTTTTCCCCCTCAGGGGAAATGGTTCCCGCAGTGTTGCCAGTTCTAAAACGGAACTATTTTTTTTCTTGAATTTTTGTAAGGAAAAAAAATAACGTGCAATTCTGCATTCCCCCGCCAATCAACAACACCCAACTCTGGAGCACGCTTTTTCTGAGCCTTTCTCAAAGATTATGGCTGTTTTAAACAGTTAAAATCCACCGCTCTACTACCACACCTGATGGAAAAAAAGTGGTACTATATATTATACTACCACTTAAGAGAACTGTTGCCTATCTAATTTGGAGGATTATCTTCGTTGCTCTTTATATACTACAAAACTTTTGTCCCTGTGTAATTAATGTTTTCATCAGGGGAAAAATTGGTACTATATAATTATGGTTCGTCGCTCTATATATACTACCCTTTTTTCCCTGTATTTTTTTCCTGAGGGGGAAAAAGTGGAACTATATATTATACTACCACAAACTTTTTTCCCCTGTCGCTTTTTTTTGGCAATTTTGTCTTCTTTTTTCAGTGACCCCGCTATTACTAACCCCCCTTTTCTACTGTCACCCCCAAAGCACTAAGCTAACTCAGCAAGCTGAGTCCTGCGCTCCCTTTTTCAAACGGGGGATTCTCCCCAGTCGTCAGACACATTAAGTATGTTGCCTATCTATTTGGAAGGAACTATCTTCGTTGCTCTATATATCCTACCATTTTTTTCCCTGTGTAATTATTTCAATCAGGGGAAAAAATGGTACCTATAGATATGTTCGTCCGCTCTTATATACTACCACTTTTTTCCCTGTATTTTTTTTCCTGAGGGGAAAAAAGTGTACTATATATTATGTTCGGCGTTCGTCGCTCTATATATACTAACACTACTTTTTTTCCCCCTGTATTTGTTCCCTGAGGGGAAAAAGTGGTAGCTATATTTATCACACTTATTTCCCCTGGCCTTTTTTTTGCAATTTTGTCCTTCTTTTTACATAACCCCCTATTACTAAACCCCCTTATCTACTGTTCACCCCCCCAAAAGCTACTCATCAGCTGAGTCTGCGCCCCTTTTCAAACGCGGGGATTCTCCCCCAGTCCGTTAGCACACAATTAAGAAATGTTGCCTATCTATTTGGAGGAAATTATCTTCGTTGCTCTATATATACTACCACTTTTTTCCCCTGTTAATTATTTTCATCAGGGGAAAAAAATGTACCTATAATAATGTTCGTCGCTCTATATATACTACCCGGACTTTTTTCACCCACTGTATTTTTTTCCCTGAGGGGAAAAAGTGTACTATATTATGTTTCGTCGCTCTATAATAATACCCGCCAGACGTTTTTTTCCCCTGTAATTTTTTTCCTGATGGGAAAAAAGTGGTACTATATATTGACTATCCACCACTTGTTTCCCCGGTTCCTTTTTTTGGCCCATTTTCCCTTCTTGGCCTTTTTGACACGTTTGTCCGTCTTTTTACAGTAAACCCCCTATACTAAACCCCCCCTTAATCACTGTCACCCCCAAAAGCTATCAGCAAGCTGAGTCCTCGCGCCCCTTTTCAACGGGGGGATGCTCCCCCAGTCGTTAGAACACTTAAGAATGTTGCCTATCTATTTGGGAGGAAGTACTTCAGCCTATATTACTACCACTATTTTTCCCTGGTAATTTGTTCACAGGGGAAAAAAAGTTGTACTATAAGATAATTTCGTCGCTCTATGATACTACCTACTTTTTTCCCCTGTATTTTTTTTTCCTGAGGGGAAAAAGTGTACTATATTAATGTTCGTCGCTCCTATATATACACCACTTTTTTCCCCTGTATTTTTTTCCTGAGGGAACAAAGTGGTATAGATAGTATAACTAACCACGTGTTTTCTTTTCCCCTGTCCGTTTGTTTGGCAATTTGCCCTTCGTTGTCCTTTTTGGACACTTTTTGGTCCTTCTTTTACAGTAACCCCTATTACTAAACCCCCTTATCTCAGTCACCATCCCCAAAATCTACTCAGCAAGCTGAGATCCTGCGCCCCTTTTCAAATGTGGGGATTCTCCCCCAGTCGTTTGAACCCATTAAGAATGTTGCCTATTATTGGCGAAATGATCTTCGTCGCTCTATATCTACTACCACTTTTTTCCCCGGTTAGATTTTCCTCGGGGAAAACAGTGGTACTATATAGAAGGTTCATTCGCTCTATAAGACTACCACTTTTTTTTCCCCTGTATTTTTTTCTGAGGGGAAAAAGTGGTACTATATATGTTTCGTCGCTCTATATAGACTAACTAACCCACTTTTTTCCCCTGTATTTTTTCCTGAGGGGAACAAAGTGGTACTATATATGTATACTACCACTTTTTTCCCCTCAGGGGAAAAGTAGTACTATATATTATACTACCACTCACTTTTTTCCACCTGTCCGTTTTTTGCAATTTTTGCCCTTCTTTTGTCTTTTTGGACACTTTTGTCTTCTTTTACAGTAACCCCCCTATTACTAAACCACCCCCTTATCTACTGTCATACCCCCAAAAGCTACTCTCAGCAAGCTGAGTCCTGCGCCCCTTTTTCAAAATGGGGGGATGCTACTCCCCCAGTCTTTTGAACACATTAAGAATTGTGCTATTTATTGGGAGAAAATTATCTTCGTCCGCTCTTATATCTACCACTTTTTTCCCACGGTGTAAATTATTTTCCTCAGGGGACAAGTGGTTCTATATATAATGTTCGTCGCTCGATATATACTACCCACTTTTTTTTCCCTGTTTTTTTTTTCCTGAGGGGAAAAAGTGGTCACTATATGTATTTCGTCGCTCTATCTATACTACCAACTTTTTTCCCCTGGTAATTTTTTTCCTGAGGGGAAAAAGTGTACTCTAAGTAGACATACCACTTTTTTCCCTGTTTCCCTGTCCTTTTTTTGCATTTTGTCCGTCTTTTACAGTACCCCTATTACTAAACCCCCTTTTCTACTGTCCCCCCCAAAAGCTAACTCAGCAAGCTGAGATCTGGCGCCCCTTTAAACGGGGGATTCTCCCCCCCAGTCGTTAGAGCAAATAAGAAATGTTTTGCCTATTTATTGGGAGGAAATTTTTCGTCGTCGCTCTATATAATACTACTACCACTTTTTCCCTGTGGAATTTAAGTTTCATCAGTGGCAAAAGGTACGATATATACTGTTCGTCTCTCTATATAATACTACCACTACCGACTTTTTTCCCCTGTATTATTTTTTTTCCTGAGGGGAAAAAAGTGTACTATGGTCCTGAAGACACTGGGGCGAGTAGATCACTGAACTTTAGCCCTAACCCTAAGTCACTGGGGCGAGTAGATCGACTCGGCTTTAGCCCTAACCCTAGTCACTGGGGTGAGTAGATCACTGGGCTTTGCCACTAACCCCTAAGTCACTGGGGCGAGTAGATCACTGAACTTTGGGGGGAAGCAGCCTACCCTAAGGCCCTGGCGATAATAAACAAAATCACCGGGCTTTAGCCTAACCCTAAGTCACTGGGGCGAGTGAATCACTGGGCTTTAGCCCTAACCCCTAAGATTCACTGGGGTGGATAGATCACTGGGCTTTAGCCCTAACCCTAGTCCTGGGGTGATTCGATCACTACACTCAGCCCGAACCCTACGTCACTGGGTGAGTAGATCACTGGGCTTTAGCCCTACCCTTAGTCACTGGGGCGAATTGATCACCCAAGCCCGTGATCTATTCACCCAGTGACTTAGTTTAGGGCTAAAGCCCAGTGATCTACTCACCCCATGCCTTAGAATCGCTGAGGTTAGGGTTTGGGTGAGGGTTATGGTTAAGTTAGGTTGGGTAGTTCACTGGGCTTTAGCCCTACGCCTAAGTCCAACTGGGGCGAGTAGATCCCTCGGCTTTCGCCCTACCACCAAGCACTGGGTGAGAGACATGGGCTTTAGCCCATAACCCTAATTCACTGGAGCGATAGATCACTGAACTTTAAAGCCCTAACCCTAAGTCACTGGGGCGAGTAGACCCCTGGGCTTTAGCCCTAACCCTAAGTCCACTGGGGCGAGTATATCACTGGGCTTTAGGCCTAACCCCAAGTCACTTGGGTGAATAGATCACTGGTCTTTGTTGGATCAACTCGCCCCAGTGACTTAGTGTTAGGGCTGAAGTGGCAGTGATCTAATCACCGCAGTGACTTAGGGTTAGGGCTAAAGCCCAGTGATCTGCTCACCCCGTTGACTAGGGTTGGGCTAAAGCCCAGTGATCTACCCGCCCGAGTGACTTAAGGGTTAGGGCTAAAGCCCAGTGATCTACTCGCCAGTGACTTAGGGTTAGGCTAAAGTTCAGTGAGCTACTCGCCCCCATTGACCTAGGGTTAGGGCTAAAGCCCAGTTATAAACTCACCCCAGTGACTTAGGTTAGGGCTAAGCCAAGTGATCTACTCACCCCCAGTTGACTTAGGTTAGGGCTTAAAGCCCAGTGACCCTACTAACCCAACCCTAACTCTAACCATAAACCTAACCTAAACCCTAACCAAAACCCTCAACCCTAAGCCCTACCCTAAGTCACTGGTGAGTAGATCACTGGCTTTAAGCCCTAACCCTACGTCACTTGGGGTAAATAGATCAACTGGCTTTGTGTGATCAATTCGCCCCAGTGACTAGGGTTAGGGCTCAAGCCCCGTATCTACTCACCCCAGTGATCTTTATGGTTCAGTTGCTGAAGTGTAGTGATCTAATACCCCAGTGACTTAGGTTAGGGCTAAAGCCCAGTGATCACTCACCCCAGTGCCTTAGGGTTAGGGCTAAAGCCGAGTTGATCTACTCGCCCCAGTGACGTAGGGTTAGGGCTAAAGTTCAGTGATCTACCCTAACCCTAATCTAACCATAAACGTACCCTAACCCTAACCCTAAGCCCTAACCCTAAGTCCTTGGGGTTGAGTTATCCTGGCTTTAGTGCCTAACCCTAAGTCACTGGGTTGAATAGATCACGGGCCTTTGTGTGATCATTCGCCCCAGTGACTAGGGTTTATGGCTTAAGCCCAGTGATCTGCTCACACCCAGTGACTTTTAGGTTTAGGCTGAAGTGTAGTGATATAACACCCAGTGACTTAGTTTAGGGCTAAAGCCCAGTGATCTACTCAATCCAGTGACTTAGGTGAGGGCTAAAGCCCAGTATCTATCGGCCCCATGACTTAGGGTTGGGCTAAAGTTCAGTGATCTACTCGCTCGCAGGACTTAGGGTTAGGGCTAAAGCCAGTGATACTCACCCCAGTGACTTAGGGTTTGGCTAAAGCCCAGTGATCTCTTTCACCCCAGTGACTTAAGGTTAGGCTAAAGTTCAATGATCTACTCGCCCCCGTTGACTTAGGGTTAGGCTAAAGCCCGTGATCACTCACCCCAGTGACTTAGGGTTAGGGCTAAAGCCCAAGATCCTACTCGCCCCAGTGACTTAGGTTAGGGCTAAAGTTCAGTTATCTACTCGCTCCAGTGACTTAGGGTTTAGGGCAAAGCCCCGTGATCCTACTCACCCCAGTGACTTAAGGGTTAGGAGGGCTAAAGCCCAGTGATCTACTCGCCCCAGTGACTTAGGGTTAGGGCTAAAGTCAGTGATCTACTCACCCCCCAGTGCTTTAGGGTTAGGGCTAAAGCCCCGGGATCTACTCGTACCAGTGACCTAGGTTAGGGCTAAAGCCCAGTGACCAAACCCAACCCTAACCATAAACCTAACCCAAACCCTAATGCCCTAACCCTACCCTAAGCCCTAACTAACCTAAGTCACTGGGGTGAGTAGATCACTGGCTTTAGCCCTATCCCTAAGTCACTGGGGCGAGTAGACATCACTCGTCGCTTAAGCCCGCTAACCCTAAGTCACTGGGTGCGTAGGATTTCACTGGGCTTTAGCCCTACCCTAAGTCAAATGGGGTGATAGATTCACTTGGGCTTTGTGTGATCACCGCCCACAGTGACTTGGGTTAGGGCTATAAAGCCCAGTGATCTACACCCCCCAGTGCTTAGGGTTAGGGCTGAAGTGTATGTTCTAATCACCCCAGTGATTAACGGTTAGGCTGAAGCCCCAGTGATCTACTCACCCCCGAGTGAACTTAGGGTTAGGAAGGCTAAAGCCAGTGATCTACTCACCCCATTGACATTAGGGTTAGGGCTAAAGCCCCCAATGACTTAAGGGTTAGGGCTCAAGGTTCGGTATCTACCTCACCTCACCGCAGTGACTTAGGGTTAGGGCTAAACTTCAGCGATCTATTCGCGCATTCGCCGCCTCGGCCCAGTGACTTAGTACCATAGTACCACTTTTTTACCCTCAGAAAATACAGGGGAAAAAAGTGTAGTATAGATAGAGGAACGAACATAATAATAGCGTACCACTTTTTCCCCTATGAAAATATTTACACAGGGAAAAAGTTGTAGTATATGTGAGCGACGAAGATCATTTCCTCCCAAATAAATAGGCAACTTTCTTAATGTGTTCTAACGACTGTGGGGAGAATCCCCCCGTTTGAAAAAGGGGGGCGCAGACTCAGCTTGCTTTAGTAGCTTTTGGGGGTGACAGTAAATAAGGGGGTTAGTAATAGGGGGTTACTGAAAAAAGAAGGACAAAATTGCCAAAAAGCACAAAGGGGAAAAAAGTGGTAGTATAATTATAGTACCACTTTTTTTCCCCTCAGAAAAAATTACATGGAAAAAGATGGTAGTAGATAATAGAACGACGAAGATAATATATAGTACCAGGGGTGGGGAGCTTTTTTTGTCCCCTGAAGGAAAATAGTTAGCCCAGGGAAAAAAGGGCTTACTTGGTTTTCGAAACTAACTCAAGAAAAAACCAAGAACATCCCAATTGGATTGGCATACATAGCACGCTTTTTGTTCCCGTTAGGCATGCATGACGGAATAAACGTGTAATCCAATGGGAGTTCTGTTTCGTTTCGTTTCGCAAAATACATAGCCGGAAAAATGTGGTATTACATATAGAGCGACGGATAAAATTTTACGAAGAAACCCGCCATCATTCATTTTTGATAAGTCTCCCACAGGGGAAAAAAGTGGTAGTGTATATAGTTATCAACTATCCGAAAAATAGCCACATTTACAAATCGACAATGTACAAAGGGGAAAAAAGTGGAGACATATATAAGAGCGACTCATCTATTTAGCCTTTAAAATCTGGCGTTTGTGATCGGAATACATCAATGAACGTTATTTTTTTCTTCTTTATAATATGACCACAAATAGAGCTCCTTTTTTTCGAAGAACAGAGGATGAAGCGGTAGGAGAGAAGGATAAAGAGTGTTACCACCACACTGAAAAATCGATTTTTTTCCCCTGAAGTGGAAAAAAGTGGTACATTGCCGAAACCGTTTCCCTTTTAAAACCCATTATGTCGAAGACGATGAATTTAAATTTGCTCTACATTGTTTCGACAACATCCTCGATTAAATAGACTATTAAGGTCTAAAATTTAAAATTTAATCCTTTTGTTTTCAATGAGCTATTTTAATAATTCTAATAACTTGATAATTTATATATTTCAAATATTGTTCATATAATTTATTGACCATTGATATCAACTGTTTCCTGTGATGATGATTTTTCAATTTTGGCATCTTAACAACCCACGTAGTTTTAATAAGAATTTTGATTGTATAAGTGCATTCCTTTGTGGGTTACATCATCATTTACTATTATTTGCCTTATCAAAACATGGTTCAAAGAAGATAACTCTAACTTTGGGGAATAAACTTGATTGATATTGATCACTATGTTTGTGGCAATGTCTCTCGTCGTGGTAGAAGGAGTTTGGGGGGTGTTTTGCTCTCTATGTACATAATTCGGTTTCGTTTCGTATACGTGAATGATGTAAAACTTATTGACGCATGCCTTCCGATGATTGTGGATCATTCAGAATCAATCTTTATTGATTTTAGTTCCTGGTTAAGAAAAATATTATGTTGGCAAACTTATCGTGCTCCTCGTACAAATACTGATATGTTCCTCACAGATCTTGCTCACTTCCTCACCAAAGTTAATGCCGAAAATAAACAATGTTATTTTCTGGTGATTTTTTTAATTTTGATTTGTTACATTATAATAGATAATCTGTATTAACTAATTTGTTTCTATTTTTTTAATAACCTATGTTCCTTTCCCCCTTATTGACAGGCCTCCAGAATTACCCCCTCAAGTGCATCGTTAATTGGGACAATATTTTCACACATAAATTAATCTGGTGTTGTTATTGCTAACCTTAGCGATCATTATCCGTCTACCGAAATCACCACCGTCAACTCCTATTAGAAATAATGATACACATACATCCACCCGTTTGTTTAATTCAAAATAGAGTTCACACTTTCCATAATTTAAGTCTCGTTGATTGGAGCTTTATTTCTGATTTTATACACCTGATGTTGCATATGATGCTTTATTAATAAATTTACTTAAATTTATAATGCACATTTTCCTGTTAGGCCTAAGTGCTCCATAAAGCCAACCGTTCGTCGCATTCCACAAAAGCCGTGGATTGCTTCAGCATTTTAAAATGCTTCTTCGTAAAGAAAAGCTACACAAATATAAGTCCATCCACAGCATCCAATAAAACCGATTATGTTAGTTATCGTCATAGGCTTACTCCTTAATTAGGACTTCTAAACACCAGTACTATACTGAACAAGACGAGTCCTTAAAAAGGACAGTCTTCTGCATTTTAGTCACAATTTGTGAATGAAACAACAATTGAGTTTTTGGTAACACTTATGTGTATAAATACTATGAAGGCATCAATCAATGATCAACCCTTTAAGTGTGAAACAAAAGACACATCAGTTTCATTTTCCTTTTTCTGATACATCTGGTTTCTTTTGAAGTAGAAATAACAATGCATGGAACACAAGCTTCAGTTTACCATACTTCCCCTTTTAAAGGGAACTTCTTATCTAGTGCAAGGCCAAATCACTATTGTGTAGTAATACCTGTCATACATTGCTGTATACAAAAGTTGTGCCTGTTTACCACACATGAAAATTAGTCTGCTTAATGAAATAGTTCCATGCTATCAGTGTTAAAATATACATACAAACAATGTAATTCTTTACCAGCATTGGTATATTATAACATTGGAAGTATTATTTGGTGGATATAAAGTTGGCTATAGAAGTCATTCTACAGTTTAATTTGTCAAGCAACAATTTTGCAATCTGAACCCAACCAATCAGAAAAACTGTTAAATACTACCTTTGGTTAGGACTAGTCTCATATAGTGGCACGCAGGGAATGTCACTATCACTAGTGGGGCAAGTCGTATGTAAATCACTGACCTGGCCATGTAGGAAATATGAGACTCTTGAACTCAACGACATTCAGTAACAGCTGAGAAGTGTAACATAGATGGCCTTTGTAACACCCCATTAAGAACTGAGTACCCCCACTGCATCGAGGGTTTGTTTCAATTCAGGATTAATCTTTGCCTGGCAGAAGAAAAACTTGATGAATCTAAATTTATCTCCAAACAACGTGAAATGTTCGTAGAGTACTATTCGGAAAAACCATGCAATTGGCAAAATCGAGAAAAGAATGGGGTCAGCCTTTTCAGCTCAAATTCTCAATTTTGCATTATGTTCTCAAGCATTTGTGAATAAGATATAAAAAATCCCAGGTCCCCCCTAAGAGAGGGATATGAACCCCCTTATATGGCACCCCAACAAGTTCCTTCTCTGCATGAAAAAAATACAAATATAGCAAAGTTTGAGACCTTCAAAAACATAGAAAACAATACACACACAATAAGGAAAACTTTGCACATGTTAAAATTCAGACCTTTTTCTTTCTAATATGAATTCCAATGTGAAAACCTACGGGTCATTCCATTTTAAGAGGGGTGTTTTCCTAATTTTGCATAAGAGAAAAATAAAAATATTGATTTTTTTCCCATTTTTGATGAAAAATAAAAAATGTTCATACCTTTCAAATCTATCGATTTACAATATAATGTACCTACAAAAATAGTCAAATCAAAGAAGCATTTCAAACATGGAGCCACTCCACTTAAGGAGATACACTCTAAGAATGACAGTTTTTTTGGGAAATTCCAAAATGATAATTTTGTGATTAACTAAAAATTGTCAAGTCTTTTCAGTGAACAAAGTAAATTTTCAGGGACAAACTTGATTTACACTTAGAAATGTTTTTTAACACTAATACATGACTATAATTAGTTTTGGTACCTGGGTTATTCCCTTTTATCACAGGGATGTCCCCAAACATTCACTGAAATGTAAAATTCAAGGGAAACAATGATTCGCCATACAGATCATGGTGATAAAATTGAAGCGTTAAAATGCCCTACCTCTACACAAAACATACACTCCTGTACATGTATCCCTGCCACATCAGCCACACACACCCACCACATCCACACACACACCCCACACACAATCACACCACACCCATAAGCAACATGCCAATACAAACATTATTCTCCACTGCCACACCCACACATACCTACACACATGTACTTGTGTGTCTGGGCAAACACACCCCCACACACACACACACACACAACACTTCGTCAACACACAACACACACACACTTGCACATGCACTTGCACTTGCTGAAAATACATGTTCTTGGTTTAATAAAGTAACATCATTTCTACGGGTTTTTTTTGCAGTTGATTATTTCCATACAAGAAACTATTACATTGTAAGCCTACTTCTGGTGTATGTATGTATGTGTTTGGTGTGTGCTGTGTACGTGTGTATGTGTGTGCATGTTGGCATGTGCCTGTGTGAGGT
The DNA here is from genome assembly GCA_023653785.1 of Ophioderma brevispina. Lineage (NCBI taxonomy): Eukaryota > Metazoa > Echinodermata > Ophiuroidea > Amphilepidida > Ophiodermatidae > Ophioderma > Ophioderma brevispina. Next base: position 25,583 of record JAMKCH010065807.1, read on the forward strand.
TATGATTGAAGAAAAGAATATTTTCATTGCTTAATGTTTTACCATTTTACCAATCCTTAGGTAGATGGTGTATTGAGTCACTTACAATGCGCCAGTTTTGTGAATTTCACCTTAAATAGGTCATGTGGATCCCACAAAAAAAACCTATTCTAACACATGAAACCCTGATTTTACACTCATTTTATCCCCTAAAGCGTTGGTACTTTGGGAATTTTTAGTGCATGTCATGAAATGTCTGTGGTCTTAAATTTGGACACTTTTTATCCTAATTATAACAGTTGTTTAGTACAGTACAGTAATAGGTACATTGCATTCAATGCATTATGGGAAGGGTTCAAAACACCCTCTGAATCATGAATAAAAGAACACCTTAGTTTGTGTTTCATCACTACCATAATTATGATTGCCTCAAGTATTACAAATGGATAAAGTATAGGCCATGACACAGAGCACTCCACAAGCACTAGGTATACAATACAGTGGCCTAACCAGTGGGAGGCACCCCCTGTCAGGGAACCCTTGCCCCCCGCCAAGCCCCCCAATAACTGACCGTTTGTACAGTGTCTATGGAGAAAGGGCTCAAATTCACCTCCTCAGAAAATGCCTTGATAACCTTCTGCTGCCCCCCCCCCCACACACACACACACACTTGCAGTCTGGTTATGCCAATGCTACAATTCATGTTACCCGTCAGGTAAAAATCACAACTGTACCACTTGTTTTTCACATTACGTGAGCTTGATAGTCCCCACCTGATAAGAAAGTGTACTGTTTATTATCTATTACTCAGCTCCTTTTTGACTACCATTAACCTTCCCATACTGAAAAGGATTGGTTCCTTACCCTGTTGCTTTCTTGTTTCCTTCATCCAGATCTCCGTACATAACGCCATATATTACATTCTTTTCTATGAGAAATTTTTTTTGTTTCAAGCATTTTTTTTCAATTCCCAAGCCAATATTACAATATTACAAGTAACCATTCAACTCATACATTCAACGATTTTGGTTTTTTACTCTATCCACTTTACCATATGATTTGGTCAAGTAAATTCCATGTTTGCTAATCCATAATTTTATAGGGACTTGTGGTTGCTCCATTATTCGATAGGCTTTTTTTTTTCATCGAAGTCACTTTCCAACTGTCTTTCCATGCATGTTAAGTACAGTGACATGCCCAGGATCTTTTTGAGTGTGTGCGTGCGCTCGAGTGTGTGGTGTGTTGTGTGGGGGGGGGGCACAAGAATATTTTCCAAATCCGGCTACGATTTTGGTTAAATTATTCTTGTGCCCAGGATCTTTGAGAGGGAGGGGAGGCACAAGATAATTTCCCAATTAGTGTCGTCGTCCAGATTTTGGAGCCTTGTAAATGTACCGACTACGACTATGTATAATTTTCATCAAGGTTTACAGTCATAGTGCATTGTTTCTCAAATTTACCTTATACTACCATGTCATTAATTTCATTCCAATCATGGTTTCTTGAGATTAAACATTTTCTACTCCGAGTGTCCTTACGAAAAACCTTACCATTGAAATTTTGGATAAAGTACCATTTACTAGTATCCCAGACTTAAAACCTCACCACAGTATCATTTGAGCATGGTTGCGACCCTACAACACAAGGGCCGTCATCCACTTCTCAAAGGTACCTTTTTTCCATAATATCTTTGTGCAAACTCGTTGATGTCATTGAAAACAATTGCCTCAATCATGAATTTTCTGATCAGTTCTGTTTTTTCTAAGGATTATGTTTCGTTTAACAATTTCTCCCTTGTCATGAATCAGATTCAATGCACCAAAACAAGTCGTACATCACAACCTTGACTTTCTTTATAGTCATAACATGCGTTTTGTAGAGGTGTTGATCAGTGAACGTTTTGTCTTAATACACGAAATATCACTATGCAAAACTACCTTCTGGGGAGGGGGACCATTTGTTCAATTTTAGGTTTGCTTATAGCCAGATCCAAAATTGATTTACTATTGTTTCAAAACCAAAAATATAACCAACATAACGTGCCCATTTTTTTCACATCATAGGCCTATACGTATTAGAGTGCACCTGCGCAGTTTCTCACAAACCCCTTCAACTTGTGTTACTGGCATGTCACTGCTCCATTCATGAACCTATACTTTATGAGGGACATGAAAGGAAGACAATGCATCTGATTTAGGGACAAATACCTTCACCCGCACTTTTATTTTTATTTCTATCATGATTACCATTAATTGACATGACTGTATTGCAAGTAAGCAAATGGGAAAATTAATTTTGTTTAACAAAAGAGATGAAACACGATGGCCACGGGTTAAAACTAATTTTTTCATGAAGTTGACAAGAAACGCTGAAAATAAGGGCAAGTCATTATCTTTACAACATGCCATCCTATGTCATCTCTTAACTATAGTCTGTGTAACAGATTGGGAAATTATTATCGCATACTGGGAATAAGAGAACATTCGACTATCAACTCTCAACAATCCGAACATTAAATAAATGAGTTTAGTGATATATCGGGTTTGTTTCATGTCCAAACATGCAAAATGTGGGCCTTTTCATCTCTCAATTATTTCAACTTAAATTTAATGGGTGGGGCTCAAAGATACATGTTGTTACCATGGTTATCTAATTTATTCACAACTAGGCAGTCCGCGGCATTCGCAATTACCTGGGTTTTTAAAGTATACTTCTTTGAAAACCACTTTTCGCGATTACCTGGTCTTGAGGGGTCATGCCTCCATTAACCCAATCGAACTTGATCTTGCCGGGTTAAAGCTACACCCACCCAACCGAGAAAAAGGGCGGAACATACATTGTGACAGACAGTCATACGTGGCCTATTAGAATATAGATGGTTTGGTGTGGGCATGTGGAAGGGGATGTTTGTGGACATGCATGAGTGGATTGGTTGTGTCCTCCATTTGGTGTGCGTGGTTGTGTGGTGCATGGGTGTGGTGTGTTGTGTACGTGTGTGTGTGTAGGTGTGTGTGTGTGGTGTTCTTACCGGGTGTGTGTGTGTTGTGTGGGTGTGCGGGGTTGGGTTTTGTGCAAGGTGTACATGCTGTTTGTATGGAGTGTTTGGTATTCATGAACCCGGTGAGTGTGTGTTTTGTTTACATGTGTTTGTGTGATGTATCACACGCGCACGCGCAGGGGCGCATGTGCGTGTAATGTGTGTGTGTTGTGGTGCCGCAGATTATATACTCTTGCCAATATAATTTCCATTTCCATTCATATGGTGTTGCCATGATCAATAAGAGGTTCCTCAAGGGGTACCCCTTATCCTCTGTAGCAATTTCAAGGACACCCTTGTGCAAAAATAGGATAACACCATACACCAAATTTGGATATATTCAGATATTTTCATTGATGTAAATTATGATGAAAAATATTGTTTTTGTTTTTAATATACCCCTTTTTTCAAAAAACTAAAAAATTATATATAATTCAGTATCATTACCAAAGTGTACATTTTTGAATTTGAAAACGCTCTTTTTCAGGGTATGCGACGTCCGTAAAGTACAAAAGCCTCCTTTGATTTGAATTTGGGGGTTTATTTGATTAAGCTATGATATACCTACATTCAACTGTACAAATAATTAAATTTTCAAAGGTATGAAATTGTCTTATTGGTGTATCAAAAATGGAAAAAATCGTACTTTTTAACATTTTTTCTCAAAATAAAATATTAGGAAAACCCCCTCCTAGAAAATGGAATAATCTATATAGTTTTTTTTAACTTTGTGACCATTTTCAAAGAAATGATCCATCATGACATATGATAAGTTTGGTTTTTAACTAAGAATACTTTATGTGCCTTTGATGGTCCGCAAAGATATGTCCATTTTTTCCCTTTTTCCTTGTTGAACGGTCCTTTCTTGGGTCGTTTTAGGGGGGTACTGCATTGCAGCCTAGGGGGGCGAGAAATTTTTTTTAATGTCCAGTCAAAAAACTGTGCAAATCTTATGGAAACTTGCACAATCTCAAAACATGAAACAAATCCGCCAACCTTGGTTTTCCCAGTACTCATGGTTCTCTCAGAATATCACTCTTAATAACATCTTGGTCGAAGTCACCATAGTCCAACCACTCCATCGCTTTTTAAAATAATATAGTTTACTTACCCTCCTCCTCCAACCCTTTCTTATATTTTATATCTCTTCTTTTTTCCCCCTTGTCGCGTTAGGGGTTATCACGGGGGTAATGTCCCTCCCACAGATATCAATTTTCAACATTCTTTATTATATAATCCCCATCCAGTTCTCACTATTCCCTATCCACCTTCATGAAGCTAAATTATTTCCATTTGTAAAACTTTGAAGCCTGGCGGCGAGCGTGGAATGTGATGAAATAAAACCGCGGATATTAGTAAATCGGTTAATGACAATTTAATTTATCTTGTAAGCACCTTTCAGTCCCCGAAGCTTAAAATAGCGAAGTTGTGCCCATTTTCAAAGTGGTGAAACGAGCATTGAAAAATTATTGCCATTTCTATTTTGCCTTTTGTCCTCTAAAATTCTTGAACGTTTATTCCAAAGGTTTATAACTACATTTCCAAATTTAATTTATTGGCATGAAAATCAATTTGGGTTTCGCCCGAACTTTTCTACTGAACTGGCCATCATTCAGGCAATACAAAAAATTATTTCTGACCTCGATAATAAAAAACATAACTTGGGATATTTTTATGGACCTCTCGAAAGCTTTTGCTACCAAATAAATCATAACATTCTCCTTTCTAAACTCTCACATTATGGTATTCGTGGTATTGCTTTCGAGTGGTTCAAAAGTTACCTTTCAAATAGGTCCCAATTTGTTTCTTATAATCACCATAATTCGTCCCTTTTAGATATTAGTTGTGGTGTTCCTCAAGGCTCAATTTTAGGTCCCCTTTTGTTTATTTTATATGTAAACGATATTGTTTATTCCAGTAACTATTTAACTTTCATTTTGTATGCCGACGATACTAACATTCTTGCTTCTCATAATGAGCTACATAATCTTATTGAATCCGTTAACAATGAACTTTTAAAAGTATCCACCTGGTTTAAGGCCAATATGTTATCACTTAATGTCGACAAAACAAAATTATATGATTTTTAAAAATAGATTTAGCAACCGTAGCTATCAAGATCTTCAGTTCGTCATCGACAATAATTATATTTCTAGAGTCTCCAGCATTAAATTCCTTGGTATAATTTTAGATGAAAAATTAACTTGGAATCAACATTCTATGCATGTCGTAAATCTCATCTCAAAATATTCTGGCATTCTTTACAGATTAAAACACACTTTACCAGATAATATTTTATTTTCTTTATACACAACTTTAGTTCTTCCTCATCTTAAATATTGCAATTTAATTTGGGCCGACGGCAATAATTGCAGTTTAGATTTAATTCACCGTAAACAAAAACGTATCAATGCGTTTATGTACAAACTCACCCTTTATTGCTTCACGCACCACCGTTATTGCTAGCCTCAAGCGCTTACTGTTATGATATACATAAGTTATCTAAAGCTATCTTCAGTTTAAATTTAAAAACAATTTACTACGTTCCAGTGAATTTTCTGATTCTTTGTTACTGTCAATGCACTTCATATTTGGTACAAGGTCATCTGATTGTACCGACAACACAATTTTCGAACTGTCTTGCAGAATACTAATCAGAAGACAGGGGCCGATTTTGTGGAATGGTATGATGCTTCCATTCGTAACTCTTTAACCATCCTCACCTGTTAAAATCAACTTAACATATTCTTATTCAAATCTATCAGTAGGAGTTTTGATGGAATTTTTTTTTCTCTGTATTTTTTAGTTCTCCTATTCTAGTGTCAGTGGCGGCACCAGCCTCTTTTTTTCTGGGGGGGGGGGGGGGGGGGTGGGGGGGGGGGGGGAAACGAGGGGGGGCAAGGTGAACTTTTTTGGGGGTGCAAAAGTGAAATTCTGGGGGGGGAAATGTCAAACTTTTGGAGATCTTACCATTTTGGCCCAAAATCGCTGATTTTCTTGCCAACATTTGGCGATTTTTTGCCCACATCGCTTGATTTTTTGCTGAAATCGGTCATTTTTTTCTTCCGGCCGGGGAGGGGGGGGGGGGGTTAAAAAAACTGGGGGAAGGGGCAAGAACAAAATTTTAGGGGGGAAAATTCCCCCTTCCCCCCCCCCCCCCCGTGCGCCGGCCCACTGATTCTAAGGTACATTAGACCCCCCCCAGGCCCATGTGTCTCCACATCCACGGTTACGAGTGCTTCATGGTATTTGTCGTGGTTTTATTGTTCATAATTGCAATACAGTCGAGTACATTTTGCTCGCTATATATATTTTTTTTAGATGACCTGGTTCTGGACTGGTTCTGGAGATGGGTTCTTCTTAAATGTTATTTGTTTCCATATGTGCCACATCCCCATTTGGTTCACCTGTGTAGTCTTGTTACTTTTGGTCTTGTCTGCACTACGATTCCCGTGTCCAGTTTTAAATGTTTTTCTTCAGTCGTCTCGTACTTTAGTATCATTTCCTTTATGGTGGCAAGTTTTTTTTTTTTTTATGTTTTTCGATTTTGGCTCTGTTTTGGTCTACCTTCCATACTAAATCCGTTGTTATATTTTACTGTTCTGACGATTTGTACATAAATGAATGAAATGAAGGTGATTTGTGTTCACGTCAAATGACAAATAGCTTAATCTAAATCGGTGATGGTAATAACACCTGCAATCTTTTCAGTTGCATGGATCATAACATGGCTCTAACAGTTCAGATGAAAAGGCATCTGTGACGTGTTTGTTCTTCTCTACCGGTCGATTTACTTATCAATAGCCCCAGTATTTGTTGGAGTCAATAATGCACTTCCGTTAGTCACTGATATTCAGGCAAAATTGAGAGTGCGACATTTAATTCATTTCGAGAAAATCTGCACATACTAGAAGTGAGAATCACACGTTGAACTGATTCTATATTTTTAGGAAATTATTTCGGAAGATTATGTACTTCCCAGGGGTTCGCCAACCTTGGTCTTATCCGAGCATCTTCTTTTTCGATTTGGTTGGCCTCATGGCCTAGAACAAAGAAAAAGACATATTTTTAAAAAACGAAACCCTTTTCATATTCGTGTCCGTTTCCTCATGTTTTTTAAAAAACGCATTCATTCGCGTTCTTAGCTTCTCCAATTTTCCATCCGTTTTTTTTTTATACAAATAAATCAACATTAAAAATAAACGGAAATATGTGATGTGACTTTGTTTTTGTTTGTGGCCCCCCCTGTTGGTGTAAGAGGGAAACTGGCAGGCGAAGCCCCTATACTTTGCACAGGGAATTTCGTTTTTTCTGCGCTAACTTTGTTTCAAATTAAAATTACCGAATCATTCATATTAAGCTATGCTTGGCCTAATGGCTACCAGTTGCATTTGTAAACCGATTTAGATCAGGAAAGGTTCGGCAAGTAATTATGACCAAGATTTTTAATGGTGGTCTTCATTGAACGACTGTAAGATTTTGCCTGACACAAAACAACAGAGATCGTCCTGAAATGTCAATGTTACATCATAGGTCACTCATCTATAAATAAAGAAAGCCACTGGGAATAAGACGTGCGGTGTCGCCGCCAACCCCAGATTACCCATTAGAATGACCTTGACCACACAACGTCCCCAAATTCACTCCTCCAAGTCCCCTTTGAATTCATCAACATACAAGACTACAAATAATGACACAGAAGGCCAACTTTTGAACATACCGTAATCATTTTCCGGTTGACATTTTTGCAGCATACCATGCGGACATGCACCACCTCGTATTCATAGTCCACTTCCAAATACTTTTAGCGAGAACAAACAAATATGCAAGATTAACTTGCATACCTTCCTTGCAGATACATACTCTTAACTGAGTTAGTTAAACCAAAGTTTTAAATCCGTTTTGTCCCCATCAACGGGGGGTCCGGATTCACATCACACTCAGCATACTGCTGTGTGAGGATTTAATTGGATCAAAAGACTTTGATCGGATGGTCCCTTCCTGACGTCATTCACAGTTGTCGGCTGTGGGCCTAGCAATGCAGCATGTGCTGGTTGGCCGCCATTAGCGCTCTAGAGCTGATGCCCTTGTATAGGTAGATCTTCTTTTTTCATTCTAACCAGGGTAAACTAGCTACCCTCCTCATCACTATTCTTAGAAACCCGAATGAGGGATGTCGGTTTAGCCACCAATGACTCGGCCTGGGACAGGTAGTACTGGTTACCAGGATAGTGCAGCAGCAGGCCCTCAGAGGAACATGATTATGCTAAATTCTTAAGATTAAATGGAGGAAATCTGAATTGTTGATAAATCTGTTAGATTTTTAAATCTCAATGTATTTTGATTTAATTTTTAATCTAAGAAGTTGGATTTGTCCCTAATCGCCATCCATTTAGATTTTTAATCTAAGAAATCGAGAGTACAACCTAATGGAAGTAGTTCAGAATGGCGATGCTAAATATCTTTGACCATTTTTCTGGTGGTCCATGGCATTTCAATTTCCGGAAATCAGCAATTCATAAATTTTCTAAGAATGGCCCCTTACATCGGTCGAAATCAAACAATATTCTAATTTGTGTACACTCTGTATGAGTCTTTGGCAGTTTGACAGCAAGTTTAGCAGAAGAAGAAACATAGCATAAGGCTCTCTGCAAATATCGTTTTCAAAGAATACTTCTTAATCAGCCCTTTAATATCAAAAGATCAACCTCGGACCCTGAAATTCTCTAGTTATTTCAAGTTCATCGTCACCCAAATATTATTGTCACTAAGTCCGGTTGAGACTGAAGTCTAAAATTTTTTATATGAGAGCAGTAAACCATAAGCATAACTCCATACAAAAAAAGAAGGAATACACTAGCGGATTATCCCCATCTGGCTTAAGAACCAGGAGGATAAAACATCAAATTAACACATAGATTCTTTGTTTCACCTAATACGTACAAATCCTCTTCCAATGATACTTTCCATAGCATTCGCAACTCCGTCAAATTGTCGAAACAGAAATCCCGCGTAGGGCTATAACACTGATGGCTCCAAGCACACACTTTTAAAAAGAAATAACTATTTGCAACACTCCCCGAATGCATCTTCATTCGTGCCCATTTCCATCCGTGAACTTGTACCAAGGTCATGTTTTACAAAAAAAATGTTGTTCGTGTCGCCGTCGCCGACCAGTGGCCTAAATTCAAATACAAAGTACCAACCTTTTCACGTGAAGTTCATCTTACAAAATGATAAAATATTTTCCTGGAACAAAAAACAATGAGGGCCACTGTGTTTGAATTCATGACAAAACGTGATATTTCGATCGTAACGTGCACTACTTGTCCCCTGACGGACGATTACACAACTATAGTGCAACTTCCACAGATATGTTTTTTCTGGTATTTTCGTTATTACGCTCCTAACCAACCGTCATGTTTTTTAGCCGACTTAGGCTGGTACAAGTTCCCCGGATGGCAATGGGCACCGAATGGGATGCATTTCGGGGATTGGGCAAATAGTCTATTGGCTTTGTACAGCAAAAGATCTACAAAATGGTTCATGTTTGTCCTGCGTATCTATCAGACGGCCCTGATAAAAGAGAACTCCGTGGATTTACTACGGCTAATTTGATAAAGAAACCTGAAACAGATGGAATAGAGCTGAAGAACTAACTGGGTAAAGCGCAAATACAATGAATATTGAAGTAGTCTACGAGAAACATGTGGAAAATGGAGTAGGCCTGCCTATGCAAGTAATTGCATTCGTAGATTTGTAACGTTTGCCCAACACTGGAGAGCTTACTATGTCTCAAGGTAGTCGCAGTAGTCATTGCTCGGTGGTCGAGCGGATGGGGGAAAACTTTCCTATGGGGACCCCCCGAGAAAAAAAGGAGACCACACAATCAATCTGCATAAAAGTTGTTAAAATAAAATCGTCATAGATGTCCCAAAATATCTTAGAAATACAGTAGCGTATCATCTACCTTGAACAATTTTTCTAGGCATTTAAGTATGGCACGACAGAGTGAACACTAAATGTCCGCGTTTGTAAAACCACACGAGTTGTAAAAAAAACACGCTATGAGTTTTTGTTAAAAACCTGCGAGTTTGAAAACACGACGAGTTTGCACTCGTCGTGTGATAACCTCGACGCTTCTGTGTGTTTGCACACGACGAGATTTTTACTTATTACTAGTGCATTGCCCCCGTGTGTGACCTTTGACCTATGTGTGTGACCTTTGACCATGTTCCGTGCTCAGGTCAGTGATCCTTTTGACCAAATTTGGTGGTCATAGGGCATTTCTACGCAAATTGACCTCTAGATGACCTTTGACCTTTTGGCTCAGTCCGAAACCCTGCAAACAAAGGTTAGACTGTCCTCCCTACCTTCATGCCAAATATCAGCCCCATATGTCAAAGCATAATGAAACGCATAGCCGGACAGACTCGCAGTCAGATCCCATATTTTAGTATAGGGCATTTCTATGGAAATGGACCTCAAATTGACCTCTAGATGATCTTTGACCTTTTGGGTCACTCTTAAACCCTGACAACAAACGTTAGACTGTCCTCCCTACCTTCATGCCAAATATCAGTCGCATATGTCAAAGCATAAGGAAATGCCAGACTGGACAGACAGATCTCATTTTTTAGTAGTATAGATTTATTTTTTAATTTTAAATTTATTTTGTTTTTATATTTGAACTGATATTTGTTCTTTATTTTTGTTTAATTTATTATTTTTTAGTTATTTTATTTTTTATTTTATTTTTTTTATTTCTGTATTATTATTTCTAATTTGTTTACATTCTTCCATTTCTATGTTTTTTTTTTATTTTCTTTACTCATGCTTTTTAATTTTTAATTATTGTGTATTTATTTCAAATTTATAGTGTTCCGTTTATTTATCCATTCATTTACAGTATTTTTTACTTTTTTTTCTTTATTGTGTTAACTTTGTTATTTTTAAATGTTTGTAATTTCTTTTAATCATTTTCTCATTTGTTTATTTTTTAATTGGTTTCATTTTTAGTTATTTTATTTTTTTTTATTATTATTACTATCGTTTTTGGCTACAAACTCTGATAAATCTCGGATCGTGTCAAACTAGTCGTTTTCGCGCGAATGTGTGTATGGAAATAAACTCGCCGTGGGTTTTACAAATTCGTCCTGGTTTTTACAAACCGACTTTTTATGTCCGCTCTAGCGTGCCATACTTATAGTGTGGTCCCTGGGGGTTTTGACCCGGAAAATTGTTATTGAGCTGATTTTTGCACCAGATAAGCAGAATGCATCATACAACAACATATCCAAAATCCCCATAAATCCCAAAAGTTTTTATCCAAGATGGCCGCCAAATTAGCTATATCTCAGCTTTTAAAGTAGATGTTGATGATTTTAGTGTTTTTGAATATGTGTTGGGGGTCAAAGAATCCAATTATGTACAAATCTAAATCACTGAAGACTTCCTTCACGCCAAAATCCAAAATGGCCGCCATTTTATATAATTAGCTATATCTCATATTTTTTAATGTTTTGAGGTTCAAAGAATTGTTTTTGTTTAAATTTAAATCATTGATGTTTTCTTTAACTCAAAAATCCAAAATGCCCACCAAAATGGCTGCCAATTCGCTGCCATTACATATAATTATCCTCTCACTGACATATACTTTCCTTTGTAGTCTCCTGCAAGGAAGCTCGGTCAAACGGTCGCATATATAGGAGGGTTGTTTAAAAGCAATAATCCCGAAAAGAGATTGTTCTAATTACCAAATAGTAGTAATTTTAGTTCATCTTTAGTCTATTCGAAAGAATGACTTGAGTGTTATGTTATTTTGAACTTAATCAGAATGCAATTTCCCCAAACTGCACTATGAGAACCAGTACGTCCGTCATATAATACTAAGTCGAAAAACGAAAGAATGGTTTTTAAAAAAGTTTGTTAAGCAGTTTCGTATACTGTTTCACATAAACGCATTGATTATTATAGGACTATACACAGTACGTCTTGCCGAAATAGGCAGTAGAAACAATGGCCATATATATTCTATTTACAACCAAGTACCGAAATGGAAACTGGAGTGTGAAAGAAATACGTTTATAAGATTGAATTCCATGACAATCGGGAGAAATCACTTGGGGTGTGAATGAAAAACACCTCAAGAGGATTCCTAGTACATAATTAAGGTTCCGTCTTTTGTACCGTCCTTTTACAAAATTTTGTTTCCTATTTATTTATCTCTATATTTATCACTTATTTTATTTATTCAGTTATAATTAGGTCTTGTACATTTGCTTATCGCTTATTATATATATTTATTAGATATAATTGATTTGTGTGTTTCTTTATCCCTCTTTCTTGTTCTGAAGTTGAGCTAGGCAATTATATATAATGGCGGCCATTTTGAATTTTCAACATAAAGGAAACATGGATAATTTAGATTTAGGACTAAAATCATCAACACTTCTACTTGAGAAGCCAAGCTATAGCTATTATATGCAATGTCAGCTATTTTGGCGGCCTCTTGGATAATTTTTTTCCCCAAGGGTTCCTGGGATTTTGGGATATGTTTGTTATAGATGTATTATGCATAATCTGGTGAAAAAATCAGCTCAATAACAAATTTTTTTTCCAAGTAGTATGTGTATTTTTCTTCAGGGACTATACTATTAAGCAAGCCTGTTGAAAACCCAGTTCGCGCCACGACTTCCAATGGACCGTACTGGTAAACAGAGTCACCACTTATATTAGAGGAAATCTGTCATTTAAAGTGTACTAACAGGCTAATTTTTAATTAATATGTTTTAAAGATGTCTTTGCGGTCTGAAACAAATAATAATCTACTGCAATATAGATGCCTTATTAACAGAATTAACTAATCAATTTTGCCCATGGAGGTGCATGTCGGATTGGGTTGACGTTTCTCGGCATTGGTGACGTTTTATGACTTTGAAAGTCAATAGATAAAAACAGGTGTCTAAGAAATGTCTAGGGTACTCCTAGTCAGAACTACGGCATCTATATAGGGTCCAGTGAAAGCAATAAAGATACAATTAAAATCTGGGGCGGATTCTGAACAGAACATAGCGAAAAGGTTTGGTATTTCATTCACTGGCTATATGTCAAGAGAACCATCTATGTACATATAACATCATGATTTCTATTTTTCCGGGGCCGATCAAACTGGCTGCAATCATACGGAATGATCTTATAAACGTTTCTTTGTTATCAATAATATAGTGCATTTTTCTGACTGAAAGACATTAATTTGAAACAAAAAAATGGCATTTATATTGTTTAAGCGTAAAATGATATTAGCCTGGCATTTCGCTTTAATGTTAACTTACTTGAGGTAATTGTGTAAACAATGGGACTAACCCACAGCAGGTAGTTAAGCACACAACTGATGCAAATCTGCTTGCCAACTACAAAACAAAAATTATACATTCATTATTTTCTTATATATTATTATTACATCAGTTATGCGCTTGTCATATTGTTATCGATCAAAATGCAACCAACAACCGCTAACCGATATAGTTGAAGAATGGGTTGTTGAAAAACTTACTAGGCTCCAAGTATCGCAAATGTTAATTTACTCTTTAGAAAATCGAGAAATCCATAATCTGATACAGGTTTAAAATTACAGATTAAAGGTGATTTCTGTACATGGTTCTGCCGCCGGAGCCTTCTTGAACTCAGTTTCGAATAGACCCCGGTAGACTGTTGGAAAACACTGGAAAAACGATCCCACGATGTTACTACCGCGTACGCAATAATAAACTCCTAGATAATGTGGGCAGACACAAATAGAGAGACAGGAACCACTCTTTAGTTACGGTTGGAGATGCAGGAATCTACTGCCAAAGTAAGGTGGGTTTATACTCCATAGTAGACGTCGGGCCGACGCTAGACTTATCGCATCATTCCGCGGCGAAGCTGCCCAGAAGTCGTAGCCCACCATAAGAGTTACAATTTACAAAACGCTTTGGACTCACACACAATTTCGAACTCTCTCTTATCTCTCTCTTCTCTCTCTCTCTATCTCTCCTCTCGTATCTTCTCTCTTCTCCCCTCTATTCTCTTTCTCTCTCTCTCTCTCTGACCGTGCATTATCTGACAGCGAACCTGTGCATGGGTGAAACCAACAGCAATGCACGCTGAAAAAAATCTAAGTGTATTTCACCTGATAGCATCCACTTCATACTTATGCTTTATGTCTCAAACAGCTGGCCATTGAGATAAGAGATGGCACCAAACCCACGAGTGGCAATAGCAAACGGCGGATGCCTATTAGGGAACCGAAGTATGATGAAACAGTTGGTTACTGTTGGAAAAGCGTTATAAACGGAGAAGGAAGAAGAATTACGCAATCTTAGGTACAATAGTATCGGTTACCAAGTAGAGGTTGGTGGGGTTGAATTTTAATGGTGTTTGGTTTATCGGCTAATAAGGGCATACGCAAATTGTAAAATGAGTAAAAACACTTACAAGAGCAGCATAAATGCCACTCATTCAGTGATGTACCGAGGCAATCGATCCAGAGAGGCCAAAATTCCCAAAGTCGCCCGCCCAGAGGGGGCCAAAAACTTCGTAAGTCGTCCAGAATACTTTACTTTTCCCAAATTAGGCTGAATTGGTCGAAATTCCCGAAATGGAGGACTGAATGAAAATGCAATTATTTTGGTCCATATCGTCCCAATTTTTCGAGCCAGAGGGGGAAACTTACACCCCTCCCGTCGGTACTCCACTGCATATTGTAAGAATAGTGATGATTTATAGAATACCGAGCCGTTCATAGAATGGATGCCTAACACAAGACTAGAGTTATTTGAATCATATCAAAAATAGATTCAGAAATCCGCTGGCAATTTCAAGTAAACTCAAAAAAATAGCTCAAAAGAGGTTTCTCCCCCCCCCCACAAAATTTCCAAAACTAAAATCACCACCACCATCATTCTTAACCTTGAATTAAAACCTGTCTTGAGAATACATTTTTTGAGATGTTGCACACATTCATGAACTTGAACAATATCTCAGGACCATCCTGATGTTTTCCAATTTCAACAGAGAACTTTCAAAATTTTCCCTTCACCTCTCAGTCTCAAAAAGAAAGATAACTTCTTGTCGCCTATTCGCCCCCCTACAATACATTTGAAACTATTTCCGATCACCCTTCTTCAAGACGGTAATCTTGTTCGCTCCCACTCCTGTTATCTCCTAATAAATATTGTGGAAATTTATACCTCACATCATCCAAGCTAACTTAATATAATGTTCCCTGTTCTTATTTCCGTTTGGCATTAAAATGTACCAAGTCGCAGCTAATGTGTGCAATGAGTATTCGTAAAGTCTCAAATCTACGGGAGGGAGGAATTCCCACATTAGATACAACTGTTGACCACTTTTCGTCAAGGTATAACTTAAATGGGGTTGAGAACGAGTCTCTGCAAAAATGTTGAAAAGAGGGGTTGTTATTAGGTGTTTAAATTATAACATCAATGGACGAAAGCTCATGATCGAAAAGCCGAAATTATTTATTGCGACATGACATATCTACGCAAAATTAAGATCAGCAAATATAAGAATTCATATATCTACGAAACATAGAAACCCAGTCACACCCCGAAATAATGGGGACAAAGTGGAAGGTGGGGAAGGGGAAGGTGGGCGAAGGGAAAAGGACAGCGGTTAGTAATCTTGGCAGGCTGGAAGTGTCGATGAATTTTTCCTGATTAGCTAAAACTCCGCATTTGTACGCCAAAAAACGCAGCAGTCGTTATTATAACGAGAATGAACACTCACTAAACGTTTACAACAATGGATGGGAAACATAGTATTTCCAAACATACCCAATGAGTCCATTATCGTAAAGGATCAGTGGCGTAACCAGACTTTGCGGCAATGGGGGAGAGAAAGAGGGTTTGCCAGGCATTTGAGGGGGTAATTGGGGTCCTCACAAGACCTGTACAAAAGGTGCAGTTATGTGGGGGGGTGAGGGGGGGCAAGGGTTCCGTGTGGGGGGGGGGGGGGGGCTTGCGCCCACGGCCCCCCAACCCCGCTGGTTACGCCACTGTGTACACGCTTGTAATGCAAGCTATAGCTGTCAAAGATGAGCAGAAACTTCCACATCCATATGGGCGGCTTATTTCAAACGTGCCTCAACCAAAACACGTAAACAGACATGAACGGCATTCTGCGTGTCAAGAACCGATATCCTCAATGCATTCACAACAGTACGGCAGTTGCTATTGTGCTGACTAGATCTTTCTGCAAGCTTTTGATAGTGGATCATGGCCAGTTCTTTTGGATAGGTGAGTGTATTTCAAAATTAAAGGTACTTGCTTTACAGTGGATTCGGTCTACCTGCAGAAACGATTTTTCGTGTGTTGTGAGCATTGGGGAGGATGCAATTTAAAAATGCATCTCTCCTTTCGGTCCTCTGAGGGTCGGTGGTCGGGCCTCTCTTTCTCATAATGTACACATAGATCGATCAATATACGAGCACAAATATTGCTTACCACATGGATGCTGATGATGTGCAGCCCTATTTGGACATTTGATCCTAAGATGATGTGTGCCCAAACATGCTTTGTCCAAAGACTCTTCTTTTATGATGAAAGCAGTGAGTGGATGCGCTCTAACACACTCAATGAAGTAAAAGCAGGGGATTTTTTCATCGCTGTTCATCCTTTACACAGTAGCACCAAAGATTACGATCAGGGTCGGGACAGTGGATTGTCCCAGACCGGCAAATTAGTGAAACCTGGTGTCGTGTTTGATCAGCAATGTCTATGATGAACATGTAAAGGGCATCATTAAGTCGGTTAATTCCACTTCGCCAAGATTTACTGGATCCGCCGCTTATCACATTTGATTTGTCATTCATCTCGTCCGTTCATGATATTCGCATTGACTATGCCAATTCACTGTTGTATGGAATGTCGCCAGAGATCGGAAGTAAGTAAACTTCAGCTTTTGCAGAATAGAACAGCCAGGCTGGTGTTCAGATCTGATAGAAGGACACCACCACACCACTCCTTAAAGGGCTCCACTGGCTACCAATTAGTGAGAGCGTTGTATTAAGATAGCTATTACTACAAGGGCATTTGGACAATGCATATTACTTGTCCGAGACCTCTTTGTAATTCCTGGCAGACCAGGGTTGCGGGGGGGCAAGGGGTGCGTTGGGGGGGGGGGGGGATTGCGCCCCCCTGCCCCCAACCCCCCGTGGTTACGCCACTGTAACGGATAATGAAGCTATAGCGTCAAAGTTGAGAAACTTCGACATCCAATAGGGGCGGCTTATTGTCAAAAAAGTGCCTCAAAAAAGTAAACAGCACTGAAACGGCACCTCTGCGTGTCAAGACCGATTCCTCATGCAATTCACAACATTAAGGCAGTTGCTATTGTGATGCTGAATCTTTCTGAAGCGTTGTAATGTGGAATCATGCCAATTCTTTTGGATAGGTACGTGATACTTTCAAAATTCAAGGTAATGCATTAAAGTGGATGCGGTCTTACCTGCAGAACCGCTCTTTTCGTGTGAGCATGGGATGCCATTTCAAACAAGAATCATTCACTTCGGTTTTCCTGAGGGTCTGTGGTAGGGCCCTCTCGTTTTTCATAATGTAACATCTGATAGATCAATCACGGAAGCCACAATTGCTACCACATGTATGTGTGATGTGCAGATCTATTTGACATTTGATCCTGAGATTGATGGTGATGATGACAAACATGCTGTCCAAAAGACTCTCTCTTGGTATTTGATGAAATAAGTGAGTGGATGCGCTGTAACAAAATCAAATTGAATGATGAAAAAACAATTTGTATCGCATGTTCGTCCTATTACACAAGTCGCCTCAAAGATATTATTCAGGGTCGGGACAGTGAGTTCCCCAGTCCGCGGCAATTAGAAACCTTGGTGTCGTGTTTGATAGACAATGTCTAGATGAACAGGTAAAGGTCATCATTAAGTCCGTTAACTTCCACTTCGCAATAGTTACCGGATCCGCCGATTCTATCAATTGAGAGTTGTAATCATCTCGGCCGTTAAGGTCAGATTTACTCATTGACGCCAATTCACATTTTATGGAATGTCGGCCAGAATCGGATAAAGTAAATTCAGATTTGCAGAATGTGGAGCAGAGGTGGTGTTCAACTGATATGAGGACACCAGCACACCCTCACCATAAAGAGCTCATTGGACACAATAGTGAGCGCCGTGTCTTTAAGCTTATGCTTCTTAATTACAAGGGGCATTTCCGGACAATTGCCATATTACTTGTCCGAATACCTCTCTTTGTTATTCTGGCAGGCCGGATGCGTTATGCAGAGGACAAGACGCTCTCAATGTTCCCGCAAAAAAGGTTCAGTGGGTGACAGGGTTTCGCAATGGAGGCCCCTAGCCTATGGAACTCTTTCCTATATCTGTTCGCCACGCCACGTCCATTTTCCTTTTAAGAAGCTCTAAAATTTCCTCTATTAAAGAGTTGATCGTGGCTTAAATTGTGTTGTTATTGCCTCACATTGATATTTAATTGTGCAGCTGTGTTCTTTAGTTTATATAGTTTGATTTGTTAAGTACTTTATCTCATGGTTCATCTTTTTAAATACTGTTTGTATAATCTGTTTTAGGCTAAATGTCATTACTCTCTATTTTGTAAAGCGCTTTGACATGTTGTGGAAGGGCTATCTCAAATGCGTTTGTATTGTATTGTAAAGGTCTCAACTACAGAAAAACGGTTTTTGTTGTCAATGCAGAGAAACATGTCAAAAAAGTAAACGGCTCAAACAGACTGAAAAGGTGTCCAATGCAGAGAAACATGTCAAAATACAAGTAAAGGTCTCCACTACAGAAAAGGGCGTCAAATGTAGAAAACGATGTAAAAACACGTACCGATCTGCAAGAGGACGGAAACGGTGTGGCTGTGAAGCAGAGAGAGAGAACACAAAAAAAACACTAAAAGGTCTGAACTATCGGAAACGGTGGTGAAATTGCAGAGAAACATCAAACCCACGTAATTGTATGAACTATAGGAAAAGGTGGAAATGAGAGAAACATTCAAAAACGTTCGGTTGGCATATAGGAAAAGGTGAGATTCAGAGGGAAAATCAAAACACCGTAACGGTCTGCTCTAAGGAAAAATGTGAAAAATCAGAGAAGAAACATGTCAAAAAACCCGTTATTAGGTCTCACCTACAGATGCCAAATCCAGAGAAAGATGTGAAAAATATTTTATTTTATTTCGTGTATTTTTAGGTTTTATTTATATTTACTATATTTTATATCATAGATTAGCAACTAGACCAAAGAGTTGTGAACTCGTCTGATGTTTTTTACCTTTGGTGACAGCAGGGTTTTCCATTAAAATTTCCTGACTATAGTCACTGGAAATACAATAATATACAAATATATATAAATAAACTAATAAAATAAATATATACATGAATATAAAAAATAAAGATACAAGACTTACAAAAAAATATATAACGTACATTAAAAAACTAAAATCAATTTTTTATTTTTTTTATATTTTTAGTAAATAATTAAATATAAAAAAACAAATACAAATAATTAAATAATAAATAAATATGTTTTTATGAAGAAATGAAAAAAATTAAAAAAATGAATATTAAAAATGTTTTTTTTTTTTTTTTTTTAATTTACATTTATCTTTAACAAAAGTACACTTAGTTAGCATATGCCCAAAATCGCTATATCTAAAATTAAAAAAGTGGTCTAATGACGTCATCAGTGACCGTCATCACTTCAAAGTTAATATAATATTAACTATAACAAAAGTTTTCACCCATACGACAGTGCACATCGCACCTATATCTACATAAGCGGACAACATAAGCTCAATTAGGTAAGCGCTCGATCCCGTGTTATATCATCCGTGCGATAGGCGTTCGTTCGAGCCTGTGGATTCGCTATCGGGTAATTTCCGGGTGAAATTAACCGCTTGGTTGCTCGATTTACCCATGCGAGATTTGGGAAGCTGCTTCACGGTTGTAAAGAAAGAAAGTGAGAGTCACCCATGAGAGAGTGTCCCTAGCTACCAAGCAACATGTACGGAAATATAAACCGTGACCTTGTATACGAGGCATTTGGGTTTACAGGTGCTTTGAAACAAAAGATGCATACAGCACTCGTGGCGAAACACAATAGACAGAGGGGGGGTATAGTGGGACACTCAGTCACGCGGACAAGGTAGCTTTATGACACCGGCTGCGATGGTTATTCGATGTATGTTTGTTGATAAGGGTAAGCGCTTGATCCTGATCTGTTGCATCCCTTGAAATGATGCTAAATGTTTATGGTATGGTGGGCCACAGTGATCCGGCGACCATGTGTGAAAGCGCTTAGAGGCATTAGCATAAGGCGCTATATAAATCTCTGCTATTTTATTGATTACATATCTGACTACATAACAGTGTCCCAGACGGACTAGACTTAATACACAGTACCTATGGGAAAGGCCCTTTTGATGGTTGGTGTTGCAATGTAAAGGTGCATTTCGTGATTCCCGCACGTTCTGTTTTATCATGCTACTAGATATCATTGAGAGAAAAGCGTTTCACAACTGTTTAGTTGATTCCGACCTTTGCGGTTTTGTGTATGAGCAAAAGCTCGTTTCCCACGGTACCCTAGGGCTACTGTGTTATATTTGTCGTACCGGCACAGCAGAAAATACCAAATGCGAACTTCTTAAGGACACGACCGAATTTGCACCGTAAGATGGCACCAATGGATAACTATGTTACCGGTTCAAATGACATGAAAATCTCAACTGTTTTGAGGTAATCGGGGGGAATAGGTGGGATCACGAAATTGCACCTTTAACTCTTTACATTTCCCCCACCCCTGTCAGACCCACAGGAGAACTCGGGGGGGGGCGTATCATTAAAAATATTAAAAAGGTTTGTTTTTTTTAACCCCCTTTTCTACTCTAGCTCATTAGAAAAAAGGCATAGGCTCAATGGACCTTTTTATCGTTCACCCCCCCACCAACCCAGGGGGGCCCCTGGGGAATGAATATTATTAAATAAATTAGGGGCTTGTGACAAACAACTAAGTTGGTTTACTCAGTTAAGTAATTAGAAACGATGTACAGCAATTGCATAATCCAACACGGTTCGTTTTTCGTTGACAAATGGACGAGTTGTACAAACTCTTATTAATGATGCGACATAGTTCGCTTGAAGAGGGACGGATGAGGACTTAGCTATTAGGATAACTTTCAGAGAGAAACTTGCGCTTTCCCATGGTGAGAACGAACGGGCTGAGTCAACATCTTGGATAGTTTTAAGATAATAAATTTGTGGCATATTGACGAAATAGAAAAATTAAAATCGCTGATTGACCAACTTCTGAAAAGGACTTCACGGTTGTTATCCTATTTTTATAACGCTATTAACAGTCTTAATGACTTAATAATGTTGATTGGACACGGGGGGAGGGGTCAGGTTGGTGGCGCTAACCTTCAACATTGTATAGGGCACAGACGATGGCGGCCAAGAAACGAACCAAACAATACTTGACCATTGACAGATGTATTGCAGCTCCGACAGTAGAGGTCAAAACGCAGAGGTTGTAGAGTGCGCTAGAAGTAGTTAGATGCTGGGGGGTAGGTATTAGAGAGCTGAGTTGTGTTTCTTTAAATGCTTCAGTTGTAGTGATATTGACGAGGGCTTCAGGTAGACATTCATTCGGGGTTATTGTACATCAAGCCCATACGCGAGTTAACATTGGTGTGTTAACACCAAGTGGGTCTATGTCTTGTCGGGTTTTGATGTTTCTCTGCACTTCACTCCTTCTCTGCCGTTCAGAGTTCGTGTATTTCACATCGTTCTCTGCATGCATGATTTGAAACAAACGAAAGGGTTGAATCTTTTCTGTAGTTTGAGGACCATTAAGTGTTTTCACACCTTTTTTTGTTGCAGTGAACCTTTTCTGTAGTTAAGATGTTGCGTGTTTTGAGTTCTCTGCTTTCACCTTTTTGAAGTTGAGACCGTTTCGTGTTTGACAATAGTTTCTCTGCATTAGGACACCCTTTTCTGTAGATGGAAGCTTGACGGGATTTCAAATCTTTCTCTGCTTGGAATTTTTTCGTATAGTTAAGCCGTTATTGTTTTGACCCTGCAAATTGCTCAAATTTTAATCGGAAAGGCTTGGCTTGAGAGGACAAAATCGTTCCCACGCCCCAAGTTCGGATTCGGAGCTGCAAATATGCCTACCAAAAAACAAAGAAAAAAGTGCTTACACTACAGTGATTACCTAGAAAGGTCTGCAACAATTCTGTGCAACCCTATGCATCTGTTGTTTACACACAAGAAACCTATGGTCCTCAAAAAGAGCCCTTACTATCTGAAGAACCTTTCAGAGCCATTTTTTTTTTTTTGGGCTTTTCTAGACCTTAATGGGTTTTCATGGGTTGTTTTCTTGGCGGTTCAGCGAGGAGAGGTACTTTTGAGATCTTTCTTCAAAATTTTAGAAACATTTGCGCCAATTTGAAGGTTCTAACGAGGCCAAAAAGGTTCCGTTCTGTGGGTGCCCGAAGAACCATTTTATACAATTTAAGATAGAAACATTAATCCATAAAACTGAATGACCAGATTAAAACTTTTTCAGGGTTGAATTTTTATAAATCAATTATGTTTGTAAGGGGGGCAACGCCAAAAAAAGTGCAAATGTGTTAATTAAAATACGGAAAGGAGTTGGTCCAATAAAATTCTATATGCAAAAACTATACAGGGAAAAATTTCTTCTCAGGTGTAAGAGTAGATATATGTGGGTCAACATTTTGGGAGAAAATATGACGGAAAATAGTGAATTGCTCATGGACAAATTTCGTTTATATTCAGCGGGAAGGCAAAAAAAAAATAGCAAAAAGGTGAAAAAATCATCCATTTTTGGCCTCTATAACTAGCTACTGATTCATTAAGTTGCAAATTTGATATCATGATAGATAAGTATTCTCTTTAAAATGATACCAATTTGTTATATTATCTGTATATGTGACAGTAGGAGAGATAAGAAAGCTATATGGTGAAGAACATGCAAAGTTAAAGGATAATTGAACTCTGGAGTCACGCTCCACCGCTCGCGACCCTTAAGACTTTGATTTTCAGATGGCAAAGGATGGCCCCACACAAATGTAGAACAGACACCTCGGTAAAAAATCAGGGTGTAAATTTATGGCAGCTCCGTTATCAAATCATGGCGAGTTTTCACGCCGCATGTCGAGTTTTCACGCGCTGTGTATCGATTTTCCTCGCCATATGTCGAGATTGCAGCGTTCTAGTCGAGTACAGAGCTATTGTCCAGTTGCCCTCTATACATCGAGTTTGCTCTCATATGGTGAGTGACATAATCATGTCCAGTTTCAAAATCTCGACATGCTTTTTTCTCAATATGGTGTTATGATGTAAAAAAAATCATGTAGAGTTTGCTTATGTTGAGAAATAAATTGTCGGTTTTGACATGTTTGAGAACAAAAATTATTTGCGAGTGTGATCATGTTGAGAAAAAACATAATGTCAGTTTGCATGTTTGAAAAAAAAATTCATGTCCTTTTTTAAACTCGGATGAGTTATTCTGGAAATGATTTATGAAATCGGCACATAGAGAGTTCAAACTGGATAGGCCGCGCTGTAAACTCGACATTATAGCGGGGTAAAAATCGATATCAGAGGCAGAGAAACCGCCATGAGTTGATGTACGTGGAGCGTGCCATATTACATTGTTATCTCACTGTCCATGATGGACGAAACGACAAAAGGACGTAACGGACTAGAATGTTAAAATCTAGTGCCTTCGCATACGGATAGAGCATTCTGTCATGTTGCTTAGCCAAGAAAAAAGTTTCTCAGAAGGACGCCGCGAGCATTTTGTTATTGGTCTAGAGCTTATTTTTTTTTAGGTTTGAATATTTTTAATTTTTTGATTTTTATTTAATGAAAAAATGAGGAAAAGTGGGTCAAAATGCCCCCCCAACAAAATCCGCATTTGGGATTGAGAATTTTTCTAAAAAAAAAGCATTTCGCATGACGATTTTCAGTTTCTTCTGAGACAAACTTGGTTTTCTTGGCCTTATTCTGCTTATTTCTTATCGTAATAAAAAAAGAGACTTCGAGCATAACCTTCATGACGAACCGGCAGCTATTATAAGGCATATATTAACCTCCATTGTTAGATATCATTGTAAACTTACATGATGACGATTTAAAAAGTACAAATAATTTCAAAGACCTTCTTTATTTGAATGTGTGAAATAGGCGGGAAATAGGCCTAGTATATTACAGAATATTTTGTCAATACAAAATATACATTGGCACAGGGTACACTAATCACAATTTGCAGTAAAACAATTGCAGAATAACAGAAACAATTATTACTATAGTCGGATTCAACGAATATTAAGTGAGCGTTCTGCATATTTCAATGAGGTGACTTGATATGAGGGTTCGATCCATGGCCATGCGCGATAGGCCTTGGTCTTATACAAAACAACTTTTGGCGTGGTACAAGTTCTTGCACAGAGTCGGATTACCGGGAACTATGAATTTAGTATACATGGTATATGTAAACAGACTTAGCCATGGTTGGCCACAAGATATCAATAACCAAAATCCGCTTGGGCTAATTACTCTCTTAATAAGGTGGTGGCCAAGAAGAACTGAGTTTGTTATGTGTTGCATTGAATAAATGATACTTCTCTATGCTGTGATACGGATGAATTTTGGGGGCGTCAAAGGTATAAGGTAAGTCATTAACAAACGTTCAATTAAATAATGCTGGTGTTTTCATCTGACATTCAATGGAAATATCAAGCCATAGCGATGTTGTAAATAATGTATTTGAGGTCATATTCATTTACTTAGATTTATGTAGATATTGAATGAGTCCATAAAATTTTTTTACTGTGGCCATTGAAATCATTCCTCTGACCTTCATGGTAATGGATATACCCGAAAACATTTAATTAGGTATACTGATTTGAAATATACTATATGTGGGTTTACAGTGTTGATAAAATATACGGGGCCGTAAGGCAATAAATTTAGATGTATTTTTATTCCTTACCCGTGGGTATATCACCAATACAAACCTAGACGGTAGTTTCTTCAAATATCTGCCGAACGAAATTCAAGAAGCCATTGTTGATAAATAACATGGAAATAAAAGGATTTCAAAAAAAACTATCATAATAATTTATAAAAGTTACTAGATTTTTTTTAACTATGACGGGGCGAAGAGATGGTCATATTCCAACTATCTACCACTCGCTGTTCCAGGAAACACTAGGAAGTTATTATCTTAAGTAATGGAGGTCTTCTCTGTTAAAATGTTTTTTAAAAGTATTACATTACAATGACTGGCACACAATGGGTACAAAACGCACCCTGGGCTTTCATTTTGTCTTTTCATTAACCCTAACACCACCAGGAAAACATGAAACTCGATGAGTGAGCTTAGAAAATGCACTAAGTCAAAAAAAGATGCGATGACGTCAAAGTACGAACACACATATGGGCACCGAAATCGAGGCCCGGGCAGCGACTCCCTGTGGCTTGCAGGACTGGCAGATGGAAGGGAATGGTGGGGCCGGAGGCCCTGGGTGAAAGCAGATATAGTCCGGCGGGAGCCACAGCCGGGGGCTCCCATAGACGACAATCGAATAAAGCGTGAAACTAATGTGACGTAAAGAGTCAACTGAATCGATTGCCCCTATTGTTCACCATGTCCCGGACTACGGTTAGCGGACGGTATACTGCTACACCGGTTCGAAATCCCGCAAGGGATGTCCAAGTTCCTTTGGCTTCTATTCCTTTACCCTTCCCTTCTCTTAACGTAACCAAAGGCAGTTAGGGGTTAGGTACCATTACTTTTTTAAGGTAAGATATACCCTGAGCAATTAGCACATGTTTTTGAAGAACGCCCCAAAATTGAGATTTACACGGGTGCAGGTACTGGTAAGTAAACTATACCGGTGAATGGTTAAGCTCGCCAAAAGTCTGGTGTCAAAACAAAGATTTTGTAATTAGAATAATATTATCGGAGATCACGATAATAGGTCAACGGCTGCTGGAAACGGTTTCCAATATGAAATAGCGGGAAATAGCGCCAAATGTACGTGTCTACCGTCATCCATTAGTGTTTATTGGTTTGGCAAATCAAGTTAGAGGGGATTGTCTCGAGGTGGCCATATTTCATCATGGACGGTAATAAACGTTTAGACTTTCCGTTGCCGTTAAGTCAAATCTGGGATCCCAATTCCATTACAAAACCGCTTATTTTATGATAAAGACGCATTTTGTTAGCATTCTCGTCGCAGGATAGTATCCTTAGACAATCACCAAACGGTAACTGTGCCAACTATCAAATTTGCCAAATTGGGGCGCTCTTCAAAAAAGGTACCATTATTATGAGTACAGAGGTCATTTCATACAAATAAGGACTTCTAGATGGTAAGATAGTTTCGCAGATAAAAGTCTTGTGGCAGAGCGAAGATCCAGATTTTGGTGACATTGAGATGGGAAGAGATTTTTTATCTAATACACTTAAAGATTACTTTTCATGAAAAGGGTTCTTATTGGCACTTCTTAGTCATGCGAATTGATTTTTTTGATTCATTTACGAAAAGCAAAGCAAAATGGTTTCTATTTTTATAATGTTCAAATTTTTTAACCTTTTTTATCGCAGATATTTAATGACTTACAAATTGCAAATTTTTAAAAAGGTTTCTTTTTTTGTATTATATTTGTCAGTATTGGTTATTTTGGGGATATTGCCAAGTCACAATTGTGATTGATCCACCAATTACATTACAAGTTATCCTGGTAAGGAAAACAAACTTATAAACCTGCAGTATTTAGCGGATTGGGCTTTTCACACTACAGCCAAATGAGAAATGCCGCTTCAGTAATTTGCCGTTATCTTACAGACAAGTCTGACTTCCAGGGATATACAAAGTGAGGTATTTTTCGGGAAAAGTAAATGGTGACCCAATAAAGTTACCCAAAATGAAAAGTGCTATTTTTAATTTTTTTTCATTTGATATCTGGGATTTTATTTATAATACAGAAGGGGTAATGAGCATCTGCCTGGAAAAAAAATCATTTGGTGGGGGTGTTCTCAAGATATGTTCCATGAACAATAGTCAGCAAAAAAAGACGTGGACACGGATTATTTTATAGGCATGGAAATCCCCAAGCCCAAATCGAGCAGATAGGTGTCCTAGGCCTATACGCCCCCCTCTCCCAGACCACAAGACAGGAAAATGTATTTAGAACAACTGCAGAAACATATTCTTCGAACTCTAAAATGCGGTTATAACAGGTGACTGGTTACAACTGTGTTACACATATTGAATTTGTAACATTGGGTATACATACATTCTGGCCCAAATGCATATGGTCTATTTTCCAAGGGGCTACGTGTGAAAACTGCAGAATCAGCAATTATGCCAAGGTGGGTTGGTAGTATTTATTGAAGAGATTATATGTAAATAACACCTCAGTAAGCCCAACCCCGCACCTTGCTTGGACTTTGTAAACAATTATTGAAATTTGCCGATCATTAAACAGGTAAAGAATCATTGATTGTGTCAGCTGGAAATAGCTAGTATCAGGCAAAAGAAAATTTAATAGCAAATTCTTGGCAAAAGTACTGTGTACATTTACTCAAATCCAGAAATAGGGCTAGACCAGGGTGCTCCAGAATCGGAAAAGCAGAGGAGAAAAGCATTGAGCTGGTTCACATAACTCTTTACACATGTGTTGTAGCTAGGAATTTCGTATACCTGGCCACTTGAACAACAATAATACTACTTCCATAAATAGTTCTGCATGAAGTCTGTTTCCGATACCTCTTCCTTTCGCCCCTGCTTTACCGATTCTGGAGCCACCCCGGGGCTAGACTTACCACGAGTAGTTCTGAAGGTATCGGTAGTTTCTTTCCTTTCTCGCCTTTTTTCCTAAACCAGCCTTTTGCCGCCTGTCTATCGTTAATCTCGCCGATAAAAACAAGAATCAAAAGCGATACGATGGAGATGATGATGGCACACGTATTTGCAGTAGACAACTCAGAAAAGAACTCAATATATGTCTAAATATTGGAAAATAAAGCACAAGAAAATATTTTTATATGACTTATGTATTAGTTAAAGGATCAGAAGCAGGACATTATCCAATATAATGTGTCTTGTTCAGGCGTGGTGAACCCGTTAGTCGCTTGCAAGGCGAGCCCCGAAGGGGCGAGCCTTGCAAGCAACTAACGGGCAAAAACCTTAAAAATATGTTAAAATAATGCGTTTTCTGTACATTTTCATGATACTTAGCTATGATTTAATTCATTTTTTACAAATAAAAACACTTTATGCCCACGTTTGCTTATTTGGTCGTTGTAAAAGTCGACTTTATTGAAAGGATCATTCACAATAGGGGTAACAAATAATGAGTCGAGCTTTTGTGAAGGGGATAATCGGATTTCAATGTTCAAAACACATTGAAATAAGGCAATCAATTGAAGCTGGAACAGCTTTATAATGTTACGTCTCAACGACTTGTTTTGAATACAGCTAAGTATTTTGTAATCAGCTAGCATAGCCAGTTCCTGATAGTATTGGAGTGTAACAGCAACGTTTGTTGTGGTTTGTTGTGACAAATTTGGTTCGGTGTCGGTCTTTGCTTTGGAAGACGATTTTGATGATGCCCAGATAGCACTGCAATGGTGGTCCAATACTGGACCAATATTTATTGTTTATTGGCCCTATATTGGCTTACAATATTGGATAAATATATTTTGCTCATTGGCCAAATATTGGCCAATATTGGACCAATGTAACCAATGTTGTGCAAATGATGGCCCTATGTTCTTTTACAACAATTATTTTAATGGATTTTTTCTCAAGCTGCTATTTTTAAATAAATTAATTAGATAAATTCGAGCTACTCACATAGTTAATATTTTTAATGCAACTGGTATAATATAGTATAAAATCATTGAAATAATGTGTTCTTTTTAAAACACCTATTGTTGAGACATATTAGTGTATTCCTATATGTATTTGACTGAGTTCTCGCCCTGCTATGTTTAAGCAATCAATTGCTTTTAAGTCAATATGGGCCAATGTTATCCCAATAATTGGCTCTATATTGGCTGCTTGTCTTGGGTCAATATTCTTCACCAATATTGGACCAGTAAGGGGTGCCGATATGAAGCCGATACCACAGCTGCCAATGGAAAGCAATTATTGGCGCAATATGCAATAGCCACGTGTTACCGATGCCAAGATTACCAATGGAATACCATTATTGCCCTTGGAGAGCCAATAAAGGACCAATAAAGGCCACCCACATAATGCCGATGCCAAGATTACCGATGGGGAACCATTGTTGGGCCAATATATGCGTGCTATGTAGGTGTAAACTTAATTAGAGCAAGTCAAGACACCAATGATCGTTTTGTGGAGACGTGAAAAGCAAAAGTAAGGTAAGGTCGTTGAGCTTAAACTGTGTCTTTTTAATATATAACATCTCTTTTTTTGTAATGAATTGATATATTTAGCATATATTTGCAAAATCCGCGCTCAATATTGGTGGATTTCATCTTTGACCAGTAAAAATGTCATTCTTTGACACTACAGATTTTATATTTTGAATACAGTCCTGCTTGCGACACACATATCACATAAGTATAGTGTGGCATTCAGCTTGACAAACTTTTATTTTTTGTCTCGTTACTATCTATTATAATTGCAAATTTATATATTTAGCATATGCAGATTTCACGCCATTGTTGGTGTCCCTAACATTAATATTCTAAATTTCATTCAAGAATATTGACAGTAAGCATGTCTCTGGAATTGACCTTTGACCCGTAAAATACTATTCTATACGACAGTACAGAATTTATTTTTTGAATACAGTCCTGCTTGTTACACACATAACAAAAGTACGCTGTGGCATTCAGCCTGACAGACTTTTATGTCTGTCTCATTACTATCTGTTTTGATTAAAAACAGATGTTATGATCAAGGCAGGTGTCCATAATGCGATTATAATTTAAATAATCCCCCCCTAATCAATGGCAGACGGTATTTCTACACCGATTCCTATAGTGTTTCTAGATTGACTGCTGTATTTCTTTCGTTCACAGTTCGATGCCCAGACCTTTATTTTTTGATAATGTGGTCAGTAGCTGACCACTTTATCAAAAAACAAAGGTTTTGATAATGTGGTCAGCTACTGACTTTGAACAAAAGAAATACAATGGATAATCGATGAATAGAGGGCGACGTGTATATGATGATAAAGGCTATTCTGTACAAATGTAGTATTTACCCTGACTTGTGATTTAACATAGCATCTGACAACCTTTGGCATAATAGTATGTGAATTATACAAATGATTGTAGTGGTTTACTGTGGTATTCCGTTAAAGCCAAGGTCAGAAATAACCTTGGAAAATGAGCTTAGTGCACAAAGTAGTATTGAATTTTTATAATATGACAAAACGTATTTATTTTGGTTTGGCAGAAATGATTGGATCAAGAATTTGGAATTTACAAAACAAGATTATATAAATAATAGGCAACACAATAAATGTATACATTTTTTATGTCGAAGTGACCTCTCTGTTGAGGGATTTATAAAGTCCAAGTCAATAGCATTGTAGTTAATTGATGCCACCAAGCCCCACCATACCACCACGATCATCACAAATATTATTACTACAGTACTAATATTACTACTACAGTACGGTACTACTATTACTACTACATTACTAAACTGAACACAAAAAGAAACTTATAAATTTTCACCAGGTCCTGCCCATCAAAATGAACCAAAATTGCACACAGGATTACTTCAATACTCTACTCTAAAAACATGTCATTGACCAGGCATTGCTACGCAAGCTGTCATCAGGTTCTGATGCTGTCTTTGGGAGATTGTTCGCATCTCCGGTAGGGGCTGCTGTGAGGGTTGCACATTAAACAGCGGAAGTGCCTTGCCGAACCACGTCGTCCGAGCTCATCCCAACAGTTGCTCAATTGGATTAAGGTCCGGAGAGCAAGAGCATCAACATTAGTACAGTCAATGTCGGCACATTTCACTGTTGTGGCCCAATTGGCAAATACTTGGCAATGAAAGGTTTTTAGAGTAGAGTATCAAAGTTAATCCTGGATGCCTAATTATTTTAGTTTCATTTCGATGGGCAGGATTTTAAGATATGGCCTGGTTGAAATTATAAGTTTCTTTTGGTTGCAGTTACTAATTACTACTACAGCATACTACTACTGCGGCTGCTACTTATATACACATACTACTACTACTATTACTACTACTACATACTACACTACACTACTACTACACTACTAACTACTACACATACACTTACTACCATTAATACTACACTACTACTAGTCGTCTACTACTAATAATACTAATATAGCTTGCCGGGGCGGCCACTTGTATTCAAGGTGGCTCATGATGCGGGACAAGACTTACAAAACATACCCCTAACAAGATTTCTACCGACCAAAAAAAATACCCTAAACAAGATTTTTGTCTGCTTTGCTAAACAAAAAGAAGTATTTATTTTGGTCAGTTTTGGCCCTAAACAAGTAAAGCAATGATGCGTCGTTAATATACCTTTATTATTTGCTTGCTTTACTTCCGATTCCCAATATATTTGATGATTTTTGCTCCTCTGCTTAATTTAAGTATGTACGATAACCCTTAACACAACATCAAAATTTCATGGTTAAGAAAAACGTACCCTTTTTTTCCATATCTTGCTGTTTGTGACACCCTAAAGCAATTGTACGAAGTAAATTAGCTATTGAAAAAAGGACCCTTTACGCGTTTTCTGTTCACGCATAATAGCCACCTTTGAATACAACGCCAACCCCCCCCCCAAAACCCAAAAAAAACCAAAACTACCCCAGAACAAACCCCCCCCCCCACACCGCCAAACCCCCCCCCACCACCCCACCACCCAGCCCCCCACGGGCTAGCGTGCTACTTCTATTTATAAAAACCACACACTAACTAACTATATTTATGCACTTACAATAAACAAGGGCAATAGGTCCGGAATATCTAGTGACACTAACACCAAACAATTTGGGAAAATGACTGGTAAAGGAGTTACGGCCAGCACCTGTGTGTGAAGACTCTAAACTAAAGGTTCAGAACAGGTAAATGGTATATCCCAACCTTAGGATGCCAGGCTAACCCTGCATGAAACAAAAAAAACGTCAAGCATTTTATAATCACATTGGATGAAACTGATGCAACATCGTTAAATTTCAATTTCGTTAGATGTGTCACTTTAATAATGAAAGCGGACCACAATTTCAACGTCAAGTGTTTATCAAAGGGCCAATGGTCCACAGTTATTACCGGCCTTAAAAAGAAAGGTCTGGCCCCCGACGACAATCAGCTTGGAAATACAGGGGCGCGCTGCCAATTCGAAACTGTGGGTCTTTCGGTGAATGAAATGAAACAGTAACGCCCCAAAAGGGCCTTTCAGTAAAAAAGCTCTTGAAGTGGGGAAGGGTATTCAGTAATTAAAGCGACACTGGCACATTTGAAAAAAATTACTGCACCCTCGAAGATTTGCAATAGTTTTGATTATTGTAAAAACATTATACATTAGTCCTCACCAACAATGAGGCGTACGTCTAAACCTGTCCAAAAAAATTATGAGCCGAGTAGAGTAGCAAAATCAGGATCAATAGGACAAGTTTTGTTTTTAAGAGTAACTTTTGAACTCGTCGGTAGTGTATCGTAACCAAGAAGTAAAATTTGAAAATCAGCCCGGGAAATCAGCGAGGTTTCAAGGGTTTTGGATCTAGGCTAAAGATGGACAGATATAAAGTGTTTTCTCGTTTTTCCACATATATCCCTGTAAAAAATCTGAAAATAATTTCCTTTAGGACATCTTGAACTTGCGAGGTGCTTGGCTAATGGAATGTTCAGTCATTTTGAAAATGGACAATTATGGGTAATGCGCGTAATGTATACGCTGTAAACCACATGCACTTTTAAACCCCAGCAGCTCTAATACCCACATATACACATCCACGCAAGTCCCCTTGGTGCGTGCAGACATAAAAGTTTTATTAATTAATTGGTCGAAAGCAATGATTTTATGCTTTTAAAGTTAAGTCACCCTAAACCCAATAAAGATCCCATTTGCAACATGGCGACTAGGAAATGTCACAAC
Organism: Ophioderma brevispina; assembly: GCA_023653785.1. NCBI lineage: Eukaryota > Metazoa > Echinodermata > Ophiuroidea > Amphilepidida > Ophiodermatidae > Ophioderma > Ophioderma brevispina. Next base: position 58,830 of record JAMKCH010065807.1, read on the forward strand.
TATACTTGCCTGAATGATCCCTACCAGAAGACATCAAGAAACCGCCACTTGAAATCTCTAAGTACGTCAATATCTTGTTTATCCTCCTCAGGAAGGATATTGTCAATAGCTTCACCGATCATAATGCAGGTCACAGCCCAAGTACCTTTGAAGGAGATGAAAAAGGGGAGTTTCCGTAACCTGACCCATCTGACACACTTTTTTCTGACACACTTATGAATTCGGAAATCCTTCACGGAATAAAGCACAGGTTTATTCCGTTAAGGTTTCCGAATTCATAAGTGGGTCAGAAAAAAAAATGTGTCAGATGGGTCAGGTTACGGAAACTCCCATGAAAAAGTATGTGCATTCGGGGATGAATTCAGTTTTCTGCCACCACATCCTTCAACATGCAGTTTATTCCGTTCAGCCTGTCGAATCCATAGGGTGGTGGCACAATACTATTTTTTCCTTAATAATTGTAATGTTTTACTAAAAAAGTCAATGAAGCAATTTGTTTTGTCTTTCTGCCTCGTTTTGGTGCACCAAATGTTAGTATTTTTTAATATTTCTGGGGGAGTTTACATCTAATTTATATATAAAAAAATTTGAACCGAAGGTTTTCCTTGGGTCACTGCATTCCCCGAGAGTGTAACAATTTGTTAACGCCATAAAACATGTAATTTGCACAACCAATATTTCAGAATCCTCTGCATGCCTTTGCGCTCCCATGTGTTAGACAACACTTGCATGTCGTTGAATGTCCCCCACGTCACGAGTTACCATTTCATATCGTCATCTGTGTGGATGAGAAATTAACATTCTGCCAATCACCGGATGCCTGAATCGTAATTTGCAAAGGGATATGCTCAAAACAAAACAAGCAGGTGATTCGCAGTGTTGTTCACACATGAGACGTAGCACCCGAGCATGTGGAGGATAATATGCCTATTCTGATGATATCGTGTGTGTAAATACCATGTTCTCCGTTTCCAAACTTAAATAGTTTTGATGTCCTTCCGTTTACAGCTAGCAGCTCGTGCAGTTGGCGCAAGTCAAATGCCTCCAAACTATCTTAATTTCTTCATGTGCAGTCATGTATGAAACAACAGTAAAATTGTACCAAAAGAAATCCAGAAGAGCTATTCTAGACATTTAAACATTCCTTATCTATTTATATCATATAGGCCTTACATTGGGCATACGACAACAACATATAATTTAAAATGTACATTTTGAGTCACACTGTATAGTATATGTACCTAATCGCATCGATCTCAGGAGGATATTAGTAAATTAGTATTTTCTGTCATAAACAGACATTGAATTACAACGCAGTGACTATATGGAACACTGTTAAACGAACATTTCCCATAAACATCACTATGCACCTTCAGAATTCAATGAAATTTGGAAATAGCCTTTCATCGAGGTATTTTTATAGTGTTGAATCCTAAACAAAAATGAAAAGTGCAAAATTACGAAATTGCCACTAAACAAAAAAGACCAACAACTGAAAAAAGAAGTTTTGATTTGCACAAAACTTCATCAACAGAAATCTATCCATGCGCGACGAAGACAAAATATAAAATATGGATTAAATTCTGAATGTAAATTTTTTTATGTAACATTCCATTTCATTCCATTCGAGTTTAGTAATTTCCTATCTTGAACTTACCAACTGTATGGTGTCTTGAGGTTCCAAGAACTGTATGTCAGGACAGCCGAAAAAAGCGAACCTAAAGCCAGTAATTGCAGGCAATGGAAGCCAGGACTGCATATGCCATTTCTGCAGGTGAGTATGGAACGAATTCACGTTACACATTATATAGCACCGTTAGTAAATGCTGGTAATTTTACACATTTATTGAGGTCTTTGTGTCACATGCGCATTTTTATTTTTATGTTAAAACTAAAAGTACCCTAAACACGCTCTACAAATACATCTTTCAGTTCAATGGTTAACAAACTTGATGGCAGAAACGATAATTGCATATACAATGCCTATTCCACCACTGTGCTGACATTGATGGTTAACCTTAAAACGGCAGTTTGTGTCTCGAGATTTGAATGGTTGAAATTCAGGCAACAATGAGAAAACTAGGCCTTCATCTGATATCAAAAATGATACTACTTCCGGGGGATTCAGTTGGGTCCCAAAAGGGTTCGGAACAAGCACATTTAGTAATGATTTTTGCGGCATTTTGTCGTCTTTTAGTGCAAAGTTGCATAGTTGCCTTTGTCTTCTAGTATACATTTATGGTGTTCGGAAATATTCAGTTATAACATTTTTGAATGTGAAATTTTATTTATTGGCCCCACCCATGCAAGGTTTGCGGTGGAACAGTTGTACATATACCAGTTAAAAATAGACAGCGGGATCACGTCGTTCGAATCTCGTATTGATTGTCAACCCAAGAATGTTTTTGTTTTCATTAGAAAAGCGCCGGAGAAAGGGACTTCCATCCAAATCAAAAAATAATGGCTGTCAGGCCTCTGAGTCTGGTCATGACTTTCCCGCGATATTGCGTCCAAAGTGAACGCTTTATGATAATAGCGGAATAACACATATGGCAAATATCTCTGGTGAAGAAATTCATGTTACTGGACGCAATAAATTCATTTCTTGCGCTTTTATTGTCCAGTCTTATTCAAGTTCAAAATGGATGCCAAAACAGATATTATGGAAAAAATTCATGATTACAAATTCACAAATATCATCTACAGATCAAAATTAATGTGTGAAGTACAATTAGAAAATGTAATTAGACAATAATAAACAGATACCAGCACAAGCTTGAAATGTTAAATATGGTGTCCAATTACAAAAGAGTCTGAGACAATATGGCGAAAACTTGTGATTCCTGTGGTACTTTTTTCATTTTAGCCATATTAGTTTCTCTTTGGATTTTGACGTATTTGCAAACACACAAACAAAACCAACACTCAACATTAAAACAACACACAAACAAAAAACAAAGAACACCAACAATATATTTGCCTGATATTGTCTGTTATGATGTTGGTTATTATTAAAGGGATATTTCTTATTGTTTCATTGACGCATTTAATTTGAATTCCTACTTGTGTGGTGATAATTGTACAATTCGGTATATGTTTTGGATGGTTTTACCATTTTGTCTGTCCATAATTATAGCCTGAATCATTCTGACAAGTGTCGTCGCGAAAATAGTGTTATTGTGTCCAATAAAAATAAACCTACCTGTAAAAAAATACTGATAAATTTTCACAGATAAATCCTGGCAGCAATTCTGCTCTACAAATACCGTTAAATTACAGTTATTTGTAAAAATTCATTTAATCAAAAAGCTAAAAAACATATATGTTTGGTGAGTTATTACAGAGATTGTGAATGTGTGGAGAATAAAAAAGCACTGACAACCACCAAACTTTAGGCCTAATCACATTTTTTACAGTGCATTACTGTAACACTTTCACCAGTTTGGTTGTTATAAAATGTATTACAATTCAAACATGTAAAAATACAGAGTTAAAATTTGAAATGAAAACCGGTTAAAAGTATATTTTTACGGCGGGTGTTTTTGTTGGCAGAATTGTGGGGCCCAGGATTTCTGTAAAATTTTACAGTATTTTCCCTGTATAAATTTTAGTACTTAAATGGTATAATTGAAATTCATAGTAGTGTATATGTTGTTACTCATTAAATTGGAAAATCAAAATAAGTCTTCACTTTTAGATTTTGTCATTATAGGCCTGAAAATGGACATTAAAAGATTTACAGTATTTCTTGTTGTATTTCCCAAATTACAGACAAAGACTGTAAGTTTTGGGGAAGTTTTTAGTTATTTTCCTGTAAATTGCACTGTAATTTTTACAGTGTATGTATTTTTAACCCACATACATGATGTCGAGTTTTTTTCAAAATATCTGTTTTGGTGGCAATTTTGAACTTAAAGGAGAATGAGGAGATTTCCAGAAGAAGCGCCCCAATTTTCTCGACATCTTTGAGGTTTTTTGACATATTGGGATAATATTCCCAATTGTATTAGATCAAACACCTGAGGTGAAAAGCCGAATACGCACGTATTTCTGAATAAGATTATTTGATTTAGTAGTTTCTGTCGTGCACGACAGACAGAAAACAAAGCATGGTTTTCTATGGGGAAACGATTACGATAAGCAGGCAAGTTCGAAACAAGTTTTGCGGTTTTTTTGCACCGTTTGTCCAATAAACTTCCAAACGTTCTCGGTAGGTGGTCCTCTACACAACCGATCCAGTGAAGTGAAGAAATTTGAGAGAAAATTCATTATCTAAAAAAATTACTCCTGTCACTTAAAGTACGTGAAAGAAATGTGTAGAAATGGTAGTGGTCCAGTTAGCACATTACTTACAAAAATATTACTCATGTAGTGCCTGATTCAACTATAATCAGTCATCGCGTTCACTTTGACGCCACCCTCTTGGATGATATCATGAAAGCCACAGCCCAGATCCGACAACAGTCAGTTTTGTGATAGGCGTGTGAAGACCTATCGAATGTTTTTCAGATATTTCGGTCCTTTTCTTATGAACAAACATTCTGGGATATCCATCAGAGCGAAAGCTTCAATGTTAATATATATTTTTATAATGATGTCTTTGATTAATTGGTTTATATATATAATAAGGAGGATGTGCTCAAAAAATAGAAAAAAAGAAAAAAAAGGGAAAAAACTTCTGGGGGGACCGCTATATGCCGTCGTAAAATATTTCTGGTTCCTTGAAAAGGAAACGTAATCCAAGTTTACTTGAGGAAAACTCTCTGATGCTGTGGTAGATACCAGTTCGTATCTCCGACGATGTGTTGAAGAAAGGTTGTTGTTTGTTAGCTCGGAAGCCATTCAGGATGGGACACTAATCAAATAGACAGGCCACACCGTCTTTGGCGTTAGTTCAATTTTGTTGGCTTTCTTTTTCGTGTATCAAGAGCTGAAATGTCCCTTTTTCCTGATGTTGTGTTATCCCTTTTGAAAGTCACTCTCTGGGTAGAAAGGTCGGTTACCTGATGTATGTATATGTTGCGCTTCCTCGGCCAAGGGATCTGCTTCCTTGCTTCGAAGTCATATTGAGGCCCCGGATGACTCTCGATGATGGTGACCGCATTTATAAATTACAACTGATTGAAAGGATTAAAGAAGAAAAAGAATGAACCTATTAGATATGTGTCAATAAACACACCAAAAAAAATAACTTTGATCTCTCCTAACCTAGACCCGTAAATTATCTAAAAGATTAAAAATCTGTATTCCACCTTATTCAAAATTGGAAATGATTTCTGCACCCTGATAGGTACCTTTACTATGTAAAAACAAACAGAACCTATAGGTTCTTTAAAGAACCTAAAGGGTTATGTATAGACCTAGGTGCTTCATACAGGCTCTAAATATTTCAGTCATTGTGTAAAATCACATTCAAAAGCGGAAACTTGTTACATACCATTTTTTCCCATTGTATGAGATTGTTAACATCGCTTATGCCAAAGTAAAATGTGTGCCAGTGTTATGGCCAGGGGGAATAGTAAACAATATAAACACTTACCTTAAAATTTATGTTGCTGTCTTCGATATTCGGATCTCTAAATAGTGAACTTCACGACTTGCTGGTATAATAAACTATATCTAGGGTCCGAAGTATTCGCTTGAGTAATAATAACCCCCAAAATAATAATCTTATGGAACTACATAATCAACGAACAAAGTGCCCCATCTTTCTTTTAGAACTCTATGCAGTAAGTCAATAGTACCGATGATGAGAGTAAAAAATAGAGCAATATCAATTTTAAAGGTTGGCATTTCCTGATCCCGGTCTCGTCCCCCGACTTCCCTAAAAAACTTGATTTTATATCATCTGATCCGTTGGTCTAATATAGGTGTGCATCGTACGTGCATATCAATCTTACAAGTGTCGAAATATTGTTATTGTGTCCAATACATAACCTACACTGTAAAAAATACTGAATTTGAGCAGTACAAAATCCTGGCAGCAATTCTGCCTACAAATTACCGTAACAATTTACAGTATATTGTAAAAATTCATTTAATATCAAAAGCTTAAACATATATTTTTGGTGAGTTATTCAAGGAGATTGTGCATGTGTGGCGAATACAAAGCACTGACGACACCTTAACTTTAGGCCTATCCACATTTTTTTTATCAGTGCATATACGAGTAAAATATTCACATTTGTTGTAAAGTATTACATCAACGTAAAATATACAGTAAATTTTAATGAAAACCGTACAATGCTATATTTTTACGGGGTTTTTTGGCAGAATTGCTGCCAAATTTTCCTGTAAAATTTACAGTATTTTCCCTGAATAATTTTAGTACTTAATGGTATAATTGAAAAATTCAATAGTAGTGTATAGTTGGTTACTCATTAAAATTTTGAATAAAGGTCTTCACTTTAGCTTTTGTCATTATAGGCCTTGAAATGGACATAAATTACATTAATTTTCTTGTATTTTCCAAATACAGCCAAAATACTGTAAGTTTTGGGATTCTTTTACAGTAATTTCCTGTAAATGGCACTGTAATTTTTTACATGTAATGTATTTTTAACCCCAACTAATATGTCGAGTTTTTTTCTACAATTATCTGTTTTGGTGGAATTTTGAACTTAAAGAGACATGAGGATATTTCCAGAAAGAGCGCCCCAATTTTCTCGAACCTCGTTTTTTAGCATATTTGGATGCTTACCAATGTATTAGCTCACACCTGAAAGTGAATAAGCCGTAATACGCCGTCCTTTTTATTTAATAAGATAATGATTAGTAGTTCTGTCTTGCACGACATAAAGTCAAAGCATGTTTTTCTATGGGGAACATACGATATCAGGCAAGTTCGAAACAAGGTTAGCTGTTTTCTTTTGCACCTTTTTGTCCAATAAAGCTTCCAAACATTCTCGGTAGGTGGTCTACAACCGATCCAGTGAATTTGAGAGAAATTCATATCCTAAAAAAATCTCCTCCTGTCACTTTTAAAGTACGTGACAGAAATGTGTTAGAAATGGTTATTGGGTCCAGTAGCACATTACTTAACAAAAATATTTACTCATGTAGTGCTGATTCAACTATAATCAGTCATCGCGTTCACTTTGAACGCCATCTTGGATATCCCAGATCCGACAACAATTCATTTTTGTGATACGGCGGGTGCAAGACCTATCGATGTTTTCAGATATTTCGGTCCTTTTCTTATGAACAAAACTTCTGGGATCATCCATCAGAGCGAAAGCTTCAATGTTATATATATATTTTTATAATTATGTCTTTGATTAATTGGTTATACATATATAATAAAGGATTTGCTAAAATAGAAAAAAGAAAGAAAAAGAAAAACTTCTGGGGTCACGCTATATACCCGTCGTAAAATAATCTTCTGGGTTCCCTTGAAAAGGAGACGTAAATCCAAGTTTACCTTGAGGAACTCTCATGATTGCTGTGGTGATACCAGATATCGTATCTCCGACGATGTCATTTCGAAGGTTGTAGCTCGGGCCATTTTCAGGATGGGAACTTAATCTACATAGAACATGCCACACAGTCTTTGGCGTTAGTTCAATTTTGTTGGCTTTCTTTTTCAGTTTATCAAGAGCTGAAATGTCCCTTTCCTGATGTGTGTATCCCTTTTGAAAGTCACTCTCTGTGTAGACGGGTCGCGTTACCTGCATCTGTATATGTTTGCGCTTCCTCGAGCCAAGGTGATCTTCTTCCTGCTTCGAAGTCATCTTGAGGCGATGACTCTCGATGATTGGTGGCGATTTATAAATTACAACTGATTAAAGGATAAAGAGAAAAGAATGAACCTATTAGCATATGTGTCAATAACACACACCAAAAAAACTAACTTTTTATCTCTCCTAACCTATACCCGTAAATTATCTGAAAGATATAAAAATCTGTATTCCACCTTATTCAAAATTGGACAATGAATTTCTGCACCCTGATAGGTACCTTAACTGTGAAAACACACAGAACCTATAGGTTCTTTAAAGAACCTACAGGGTTATTTATAGAACCTTAGGTGCTTCATACAGGCTCTAAATATTTCAGTCATTGTTAAAATTCAATTCAAGAGCGAAACTTTGTTACATACCATTTTTATCCCATTGTATTAGCTTGTTTAACATCGCTTATGCCACATAAAATGTTGTGCCATTGTTATTGCAGGGAATAGTAACAATATAAACACTTACCTTAAAATTTCTGTTGCTGTCTTCGCTATTATGATCTCTAAATAGTGAAACTTGACCGCTTGCTGGTGATAAACTATATCTGAGGGTCCGAAGTATTGCTGAGTAATAGATAACAAAATAATAATCTTATGGAACATAATACGACCAAAGTGCACCATCTTTCTTTTTAGAACTATATGCAGTAAGTATAAATACGATAACGATGATGAGATTAAAAATAGAGCAAATATTCAATTAAAGGGGCATTTCCTGATCCCGGTCTCGTCCCCCGACTTACCTAAAAAAACACGGGGATTTTTATATCGTCTGATCCGTTGGTCTAATAGTAATGGTGCATCTTACGTGCCTAGTCAATCTACTCTGGAAGAAATTCGTAATTTTTAATTTTCTGTCCTACACGGACAGACATTACAACCCAGCGGCCTATGGGTCACTGGATACATACCTTTGGCTCATACATCAAAACGCATCCATCACACAATGAAAATTTTTGGAAAAAAAAAAACTTTTCTCAAAGATCTCGTGTGAGGAATGAACCAAAGTAAAGGTGCGAGAAATGAAATGCACCTCTAAGAAGTAAAGCAAAATCACGATTTGAATAATTTGCTGATTTCAATAATTGTCTATGCTTTTTTATACTAGCATTTACTTTGTTATAGTATTTGATGTAATTTTATATTTTAATATTGTAATTGTTGAATGTGGTATTTAAACTTGTCACTGTTTTTTTGTGATTTTGATATTATTGCAAATCCTGAAAGGGCGCAAATATGATAACGATATGGTTATTGATTAGAAAGACCCAAATTGTTGAGGTTTCTCTGGATGTAGTGTTTAGAGAGAAATAGGATCATCCTTTAAAAACAGCTCGAACAAAACACAGCAAGCGCGACAGCACGCACGCACCACACACATACACAATCACCTGCGCACGCACGCACGCACGCACCACACACACACACACAGTCCACAACCCACACACCCGCGCGATACCGTAAAGAAACTGATTGTCCCCCATGAATAAGTGTCCTAGCTCCTATAGCAACATGTACGGAATAAACCGTGACCTTGTAGACGGGCCATTTGGGTACAGTGCTGAAACAAATGATGCATACAGCAACCTCATGGAGAATATACATATCAGCTGGGTGTAGACCTCCGTCACAAGGACACTGAAGTTTATGACACCGGTGTCTCTACCAAAAAAGGACGTTGGCAACGTAAAGCCACCAAGTTTTAAAAAAAAGTACGAGCCATATAAAGTTAAAAATGTAAGAGAGCACAAGTATACTCAAGTGCCGTGTGCCATTGGCAAACTTGTCCCATTTCTTCCATTACCGAATTCCTTTGTTGGGAACGTTCATGATATTTAAATAAAAAGGACCACCTCATTTACCAATTGTTGATTTAAATGGATCCACCTGCAATTTGGTTCTTGTTTTAGGTTATATTGGCATTTGAGTTTGAGTTAGTTTCTAGTTCGTATGGCAAAGAGCTCTTGTTCGGACTTGTATTCTTTTCAAGTTGTATTTGTTAGTTTTCGTCGTTTGTTTTCTTGCCTTGTTTCTTGTAGTTGGAGATGTATTCAATTCGGAATAAAGCCCAATCCGCTGTAACATCATCCCCGCGGCGCAATTGGTCTCCCAATGAAAAAAAAAAAAAAAAATGTATGTTTCGAGTATTTTTGTACCAGTCTTTTCTGTGAGATACCCGCAGAAGAAGAGTACTAAAGACGATAGGAAGGTCCTGTCTGGTTCCTCACATGAGAGGGTTGTTTTGACTCACAGTTTATTTGCATCAGCACCGTCTAGCTGAAAAACTATAATTTGTATTGGGGCTTTAATGGATTGATGATTATCATGATGGGAAAACGGCATGTTCTTTTGCATTGCAGAAGAAAATGGGACCAAGTTTGCCAATGGGCAGACGCACTTTGAGTATACTTGGTGCTCTCTAACCTTTATTAAGCTTTCTACAATATTATGTTTTAACTCGAGATAACATTGTGATCTTCCTTCGTGGTAATACATTAAATTTTACTGTGCGACACCTGATTACCATCCGTGTACAAGCCAAAATAACGGCATTTTGTCATCACACTGCGTATTCTATTCCCAAGAGACAGCAGGGTGGAGAAAGATCACTGTGAACTTGCATATTAATTAAGTTTCGTTGGAATCGCAATTGATAAAAGTTTTTTATAACTTCTCCAACGGCCTCTCTTTGAACCCCGACCTCGTTCAAAATGATCATGTAAGCAATTTAAAGAGGCCCAGAATATCTTCAGATACAATTTTTCACCGTCTTGTATATCTTTTGCGTGGATTTTCACGTGGTGCATTTTCATATCCCTAAAGCCTAGTCCCATTCCTAATGTTAGAAATGACCCCGAGTCCCGACCCCTAACCTAATTAACCCTAACTCCTAACCCTAGGCCCCAATAAACCCTAACCCTAACCCTAACCATCGCTAAACCTAACCTATCGTAACCTAGTTATCCATAACTATAACCTTAATTCTACCATAACTCTTATTCACCAACTCTAACTTCTTATTCTAAATCCTAACCCTAACCTTATCTCCAACAATATCCCCAACCTTTTGATTCTGTTAAAGGGAGGAGGGACTGAGTCTTAGGCACCATAAAATCGTTTTCTAGCTATAGTTTTTCTGATTTTCATCCGAGCTTTGTTTCATATAACTGGTTGGCAATTGCTTCTTCTACGCCAATTAGTTTCATACAACTCTTAAGACATGGCCAATTCTGGCAAATAATGTCTAGGCTCCTTGACTGCATGTTTCATCAAAAAACGATATTTCCTATAGATGAAATAGTTTTCACAACTTGCAAGAGGCTAAGTCATGGCGGCGACAAGAGAGTGATCAGATATATATCCAAGACCATTGACAATCTTTATATATTGGTCCCTTCCCGTGCAATCACAAATCACAACATCGAGAGTATGCCCGTCGCGATGCGTGGGACCTTCAACAAACTGCTGCAAACCAAGGGACCATGATATCATTGAACTTTCGTGTGTAGAAATAGCAAGATGAAATTCATGTCCCCAACTATGCCATACAATGACACTCTCCCTTAGCAATGATGTAGTCTTGCCACACTTGTTCGAACCGTCAAGAGCGCTTTGATGTGGCTTGTACATTACCACCAAGGTGAAACACTTTGTTCCATTGGAGAAAACAACTCACAATGCTCAAAGCCTATGAATGTTCTGTTACCCTTTCTGGAAACAATGGTGATATTTTTCTTGAGATTAACAGCGAGACCACATAGCCACCATGACCACGCAACACTAAAAACATCATAGCCGGGTGGAGTTAGAAACTACAGGTAAAAGTCCAGCACTGCATCTTCAGCAAACCCTGTTTCACCAGTATGTCCATTTGTACTCAATAATCACACCCTCGTCTTTACTTCAGCAAACCATGTCAGGCAGTACCGTCCATGTGTACTACTCAATATTCACCCTCGTCGTCCAAGCTTTTTTTGGTAACACGGTTTACCAGGGGGGGGGGGGTTACCCCCCTCAAGAATTCGTTATAAGCACCCGATGCTTATGATTTTGAACCATTGGATAGCTATGGTCCTCCTCTTTCCATTGAGTTCAAAATAAGTACCAACAACCTATATGACGTTTAATTGACGTCATCAAGTCCGCGAGTCGGCAAATTGAAAATTTTGCACGAAAATAGGCGAAAATCCGATTTTGCGCTACAATGATAGGAATATCGAATTTTCCTGCGGTTTTCAGCTCTAAATTATGGCAGTTGGATAGAGTTTTAGAGCCATACTGTGCTAATATTTTAAAATGCACCATAAAAATATCCTTGGGTGCAACCACCACCTTATAACCCTTCGACTTGACGGCATACCCTACCCCCGGTGAAAGGGCTACTTCACATTTTTGGGGCATTTTAGGCGCACCGTAGGCGAAGTTCGGGGGGGTAGCAGTATTAGGTATGCACGCACACTATATAGATGCTACACAGTATCAGCACAGGGCCTTACGCAGGATTTATTGGGTGGGGTGCGTGACTTCGAAAAAAGTGGACTTTTTTCGAAAAATTGGACTTTTCTTGGTAAAAGTGACCTACCCCACCCCTTTTAATGGTTTGTTTTTTGACTTTTTATCACCAAAAGGTGGGCTTTCTTATCAAAATTTTTCTTTTTTGGTTTTTTGATTTTTTGAACTTTTTAATCAAAAAATTAAGCAAAAAACGGACCCTTTCCCCTTTTTGTGGAATTTGGGGGTGCGAACGCACCCCTCCCCCCCCCCCTGCGTACGGGCCTGTATCAGCAGTAGGCAACACAAAATGAGTATCAAAATATGAAATTCATAAAATAGAATAATTCTTATCAGATTCATCCAAAAGTCACACACAACAAGTCTCTGATTAACCTGATTTGTTCATTTTGGCCATTTTTGGTTAAATTTGGCGTTTAAACTATATTTATTATTTGCTGCCCAAAAATTGAAATTTCTTAAAGCGCTGCATTCTGTGAAATTAATTGTCTTTCAACAATATATGTTTTATACTCGAGATAACATTGTGATCTTCCTCATTCAATTTTAAAGCGACCATCCGGACAAACAAAATGAAAGTTTCTTAAAAAGAGCGCAATGTTCTGTGAATTTTGTCTTTCAACAATATTATGTGTTATACTCGATCGTCCTTCTTGGTACATTCAATTTTAAAAGTCGACCATCCTATACCCCTCCGTGTACGCTCCAAAATAACGGCATTTTTTCATCACACCTGTGTATTCTGCATTCCCAAGAGACAGCATGCGGAAAAAGATCACTGTGAACTTTGCATATTAATTGCTGTTTGTAATACCATTTATACAATTGAGAAAATATTTTATAAAGTCTCCAACGGGCTCTCTTTGAACCCCGACCTCGTTCAAATGACCATGGTAAGCCAATTTAAGAGGCAGAATGGTTCATATCTCACTTTACCTTCTTGTATGTAACTATTTGGGTGGATTTTTCACGTGGGGCATTTCATACCCCTAAAGCCTAGTCCCTCAGTCCTATGTTAAGACCAATGCGACCCCCCGCCCCTAACCCAACCTCTAACCCTAACTCTACCCAGGCCTCAAATGTAGCCATAACCCTAACCCTACCCAACCGCTTAATCCTAACCGATCGATAAACCCTAACCCTATCGTAACCCTATTATCCTAACCCAAGTAATCCTAAATCTAACTGGTATCACCAACTCTTACTTTCTTATTCTAAAATCTAACCCTAACCTTTATCTCCCACAATTTATCCCAACCCTGAGACAGGAGAGTGATAGCGAAATGGACTATCGGTTGCAACTTCTACCGGACGTGAAGCTTTAATAGGCACCATAAAATCGTTTCCATAGAGTTTTTGTTGATTTGCAATCCGATCTTTGTTTCATATAACTATTCGCAATTTCTTACTCTGACGCCATTATTTTCATAAAACTCTACACAATTCAGTATGGCATTGGGGCAGACCACATAGCTTCAATTTGCCACCAAGATCGCATTTTCTGCTAGCTGTGACTTCTTCGTTAAAAAGGCTACTTTCCAACATTTTTTCTTAGGAATGAGCAATGTTATGAAGATAAAAGAAAACTAAAAAAAATTGTATGTTCGAAGAGAGCACACCACTAATCACTCCGCAATTTGTAATTGTGGGCGCACTATTGACCCCCCCTTTTTTTAAAACCTGCTGTCACTGGAAAACACCCTTTTTTAACATGTCACTGAAAGCCCCCTCCCCCCTTTTTTAACTCTCAGTTTGAATTCCTCCCTTTAATCAAATGTCACTGGAATGACCCCCTTTATTTCTCTTCCCCTCTGCTCTCACAGAAGCCCCCGCCTCTTTTTTTTAATGTTTTTTTTAATGTTTATAACAATATAAACTGGGTTTGCATGGTTATATTGCCCGAGAAAATACCCCCTTTTTTCAACAAAATGTGAGAGGCTCCGTGATTGACCCCCATTTTTGAATCCTCCTCACCAAATGACCCCCCCCCCCCTTTTCCCTTAAAGTTCCTCCGCGAATGCCCCCTACTTTGACAAGAAGCCCAATCCGCACATCCCCTTCAATTTCATATATGATTGCCCCCCCCCGGGGGGTTGGTAGCTGGGTTGGTAGAGTTCCTGTAAAAACATAACACCGACGAAGAAAATTGGTGTGGCAAAAGCTAGATAACAATTGTTGATATTTACATGAATAGTGCAGATTATGTTCTATACTAGAATATATCTGAAGGCCGGCACGTCGTGAGATTTTTGCCCGAAATCATGCTCCAGACCATGACCATCTTATTACTCATAATGCAGCTATTCAATATTTTTCTAACTTCAATCCCCAACTCCTGTGTTTTTATGATTCCAATCTCCAACTCGCAAAATTAAAATCATAAACTAATTTTGTTCCTGGAGTGGGATTCGAACCCACGACCTTGAGATAACAAGAGAAGCGGCCACAGACACACTCCACGCAATCCGAGCTGGCATGAAGTCGTTCTTTTTGTAATACTTAAAGCGCAACACATAATATGAATAGCGCCCCTATAAGACGAGTTGAAATATATCTTCCTGGAGCATATTTCGGGCCAAAATCCTCCTAAATCGAAGGGCCGCGCTCGGATGGGTTTATACTGTCGACCTGGAAAAATGGTGGCGCTCTTCATGCCTTATCCTCGAATTCTATCTTGTATTGGTATCACATTACATGATTTTTAAAAATTTCCATCTTTTTTGAACGTAAGAAACATCTCAAAACATCAATCTGATGTCACCCCCTGGGGTTGAATTTGAACTTATTATTAAGGCATTTTAGCGTTTATTTCAATGGGGAGCATTATTTGATGGTGGTGGCGCCCCAGCTCTGGCTGCCGAGCTGTTTATTAGCATCTGTGCGCCAGGTTTCACTGAGGTGAAGGCGTCTTGCGTCAGATGCGCATTTACAAAATTAACTTTAAAAAAAGAAAAAACCTAAAAAATTAAAAAAAAAAAAATCTTGGTAATTAAACATCTCTTATCACACTGATCTAAAAAGCTGACACCCCGAAAACAGTAATACTAGTAAATTGGCTCGGTGTCATGTTCGTCACAGTGGGCATGTTCACTGACAAAACGTTCATATCCTGACTCCCCGTCCTTTGATATTATAATGAGCACCTAATCTCAGGGCCAATCCTTGCTGTCTGACAGCATGTTTACATGGTCTGTGACTCTCTTACCAGTTTCAATTAACATGAACAGCAACACAGAGAACAACGGCACTCGGAATGGGGGGGGGGCAGACACATGGTCTGCCTATATTGCAACACGTTCTTTAAGCGCTCTTGTAACATCCGTATATCTTGCTTCCTGCCTTGTGAACTGGTTGGTAAAACTTCGATATGTGTTTAATTAGCATGTCAGCAGGTAGAATTACTTTCCGTGTTTAACAATAAACTAAACCAAAGGAATGATTGTACGTAAAATGTAACCTCTAGTAGACCTATGATAAGTACGATATGCATGTTTGTAACTTCACAATATAGCCTATTTTATTTGTAACTCTATGAATCTGTCCGCTGCCCCGCTGGCCTATTTTTCCCCTAACGAAACTTGTTACGTTTAAAGACAACCCCGGTCGGGGGATGAGAGAGAGAGCAGAGAGAGCTCTATTTTATACCCGAGCGACTTCTGTCATTTCAGTCCACGACATCGCGGCATCCCGCCGCGTCAGCTTGCTTGATGAACCTTTTGGTATCGATTAGTAACGGTCCAATCAACCACTCTCTTGCCCACACGCCTTGCCTCGTATCTACTTCAACGATTACTTGTTATCATATCAAGGACCTTGTTATCCATCCACAAGGACGGGAGTCCAGGAATAGAACGTTTTTTGTGTTCACTGGCAGTCATACTTCTATGTGTCCGACCAAATTTTGATTTTTTTTTTTACAACCCTTACAAATTTGGTATCACTGTAACGAGCATTAAAAAAGAAAGCAAATGGTACAAAAATCCGCTTCAATACAAGAAATATGAGGGAGTTTATGCCTATTTTTGTAGCGCGGGTCGTGTTTTCTTGTCTGTACCAACCTTTCCGTAGCCAAGCCCAATTGTACAATTAACTTCACACATATTCTGAAGCCTGAAGGTCTCTGATGCTGATACGAAGTGAATGTAGAATTCCATTTTCCATGAATAGTAATGTTGTATGGTGGAATAAAATAATAATGAAAGAAAAATGAATTTTATTCACAATGTCCTAGTCCTAAGCAAATTGAAAAGAAATTCTTGTGAATAGTGATGCTCTGCTGCTTCCCCCAAACCAAGACTATGCCAGCAAGACGGTGATGTTGTAAGTGTGATCCTCCCATATTAATTAAAAGGGGAACATAATGAACTATAATTATTACATTTTCGAAGTACAAAATTATCACACACTGTTCATGACGTATGGATGGATATCTAATTACTAATAATACGGATCGTGATGGCCATGATCCAGCTGCCAGATTTGCCCCGAACGCACACAGCCAGCATGCCATTCATTGTTTCAGAAAATCTCAGCCCGCATCTTCCCGCAATCAAAGAGTGCAATGAAACTTGGCAAACTTATGTAGAAATGTCCGTTTTATCATATAAACTCTACTGTAACATTACTGTAATGGGGTCGGTATGTAAATTTCTTACCTTATTGACTCGAAAAAACCAGAAAATACGACAAATTTTGGTCCAAATAAAAACTTCAACTTAACTCACATAGTATACATCACAGCAATGGGAAGCTTGTTATCATTTTTGGAAAGGGCAGAGTTTTTTTTTTCTAAAGGTCTAACCAAAATCGATGAGGTTGGGGTCAGGGGTTCCATATTGAGCCCACAATTCCATTCAACAACCATAAGCCAAGTCCTTGCGAAAAATGGCGACTGTCAACATCGTCTGCAGAAAAATTTGCTCCGTACGTACACACTGATTTCAAAGCATTTTAACGTAAAAGCACTGTTTCACCAGCCTTTCAAATGTATTTTGAAAGATTAATATCTTACTTGCAAAAAAATTAAATGACAGGTTATTTAGCGACTAGCAAGGGAGAAAACGGTAATTTTTGAGGGCCATCATTCACACACAAACGATACCGGAAATGGAAATCGCCATTTGGGTGGAGAAGCACTGATAGGGACAGGGAGTGATTGTTTAAACATTGATTAAATCTGTTCAGGATATTGCTAATATGGCAAGTACACTTCCATTAGACAAATTATGACACACACATTGTGATTGTACATTTCTAAGTGAAGTTACGTCAAATAAAGACTGCGAGGGTATTGCAGTATCTCTGATATTCATGAGTCAATGATGGTCCTTAGAATACTGTGTAAACTTCGAATGAGAATACTGTTCCACCACACTAAAACATTGTAAAATTGATCCTTGGTGCTTATATTTGGTCATTTTATCCAATGCAAATCATTATCTCTTCACTGTCAAATTTGAAGTGAAAAATTCCTCCATCAAAATTGGTCCACCATTAAGGGGTAAAAAATGAAATTATAGGAAAAATTTGGGTCAAATTTGCCCATTTTTGGGCCTTTTAGGCCAATTTTGAGCGAAAAAGGCATTTTTTGGTCTTTTTTTTTAGTGTTTTTTTAGTGTTTTTTTTTGGGTCAAAAATCTATTTTTAGACTATGGTTATTATTAAAATAAAAGGTCACCAAAGTAACCAATATTATATACTTTGATTCCCTGGACATTATATAGTGTCGAACCAAACCACAAACAAAAATAGCATTACTTTTGTTTTTTTATACAAAGGGTTCTGAAACCAGCATAAAATACAGTTCTTACATGTTAAAAATGGCACGTTTTACCATGCGGGTGGCGGCCCAGCTTCATTCAAGCGCAAAACTGCCGAACGAGACATTGGACGAGCCTGAACAGTGAACCGAAAGTTTAAGTCACTGTGCGCGTTTATAAATAGATCTGTGAGTGGCCAGGGGAATTCCCATATACGAGCCGGGGCCGATCTAAATTGCCTTTCTTTAGTCGGTGTAATAATTGCTGCAAAACTATTTCGATCAATCTTTTTTTAAAGACAGGACATGAGAGGATTGCTACAGCAAGTCAAGAATCATTTCAACGGTGGTGCATAGTTACCTGGTAAATGGTCCGCAGCCCCGTCCGTAGCTATAAATAGCAGTGACCCTACGATTGAACATGAGGTTCAAGCAGCCTCGTCAAATTGGATCGTTTGTACGTTATTCATACAAAATAAAATACTTACACTAGGAGTTGATTCTTCACTCAACGGATTTTGAGTGTAAAAAATTGATCTTAAAACATATTCGACTTAGAATATTTGTCAAGTTTTTGTGATTACGTTCTAACCTATGGGAACGGCACAAACAACTCATCTTGGCCGGCCCCCCTGAGTTTTACATAAGACATAAGAGCGCCCTCGGTCAGATGTGCCTGTCTCTATCATGACACTACTATGCACTGTCACGGCAACTTGTCACTAAGCTACAGAACACTCATCGCCATGTTTCTTGTAAGCTTTTAGTTAAAAAAGGTGATAACGCAGATCAGTTTGCTGAATCCGAAACCTAAAATAATAAGCAAAATTCGTGTTTTGGTATTTTCTGTATCTGGATCATGTACTCCAACAACAGGTTCCTGCATGATCCCTCGCTAGGGAGTTTGATGACCACACACTAAACTGGTTAGTTTTGTTAGAATATCTCAACCGCAATGCCCTGCATTTACGGTGAGAACCTTAAGGTGCCTGTTCCGGGGGCGGAAGGACTCTAATAGCCGAAAATAGGGATAGGCTGTTTTGCATGTTTGGGCATGAACCGCCCAAACGCCCCAAGATACGCCACTGAAACTTTAGTAAAATAGATTAAATTAGCAATGCTGTAATAATCTATTGGCCGTGATTCCTCACAGGGAGTCTAACTTAGATAGAACCCAGGTTATTCCAGGGTTAGTCCTTACATTAAGTGGACTTTTTTCCTTTCACATACTATGAAAGCCATAAAAAAAAAAAAAAAAAAACAAAAAAAAAAACAAATGAGCCATTCCAGACTCTATCCGTGAGGAATTTTTCTCACCCATGACAGTGATCTTCGAGTATGTTTGAAGAAAGGTCCCTCATGTAGGACTAAGCCTGGTTCAAACTGTGTCTAAAATTTAGACTCCCTTTGAGGCAGGATTCTCAACTGGTGGCCTAGTTTTCCCAATCGCAGCCTGTCTTACCAATGGCCCCCCGTTGCATTTTGGCCTGCCAATTGCCCAAAATATACAAAAAATAAGTTTATTGATTTCTATGTGTCTTTTGAGTATATATTTGACCTGCTTTGACATACTGGAAGATATAGTTAAGAACCCTTGATTTTAGATCTAGTTTAGGATCCAATATAAAAATTTAGGGGATGGAAAAGGGGACAGAAATTTATATGGGGAGATATCCTCCCATTTCACCCACTGTAAATTTAGGTCAAAAAAGATTTTCGTTAGGTAGCTCAAAAACCAAGATGAAAAATTTAATTATTTTTTTTTAATTTTTATTGTTTTGCAAAGCAATTTCAACGCTAAATCGGCACCAATGTAGAAGTCAAAGCAGTTCCCAAATCATTTTTATTAGTTTTAGAGACAAAAGTACCCGTATCAATTTTGATCACTTTCAATTTAAAGCGACACTGGCACATGTTCAGAAAATAATGAAATTTGGTTCAATTTGCTCTGAAATATGATAGTCTATGTCATTGGAAGAATAGAGATAAAAATATATCCAAAAGCAAAATAGGATATTAATAAGAAGGATACAGACATCCAGGACATTTTTAAGCTAACTTCTAAGTTTGCCCTAACTTAATAACAAATGTGTCTATACATTAAATCATAGACTATAGTCGCCGTCCACAATTCCTTTTCTGAAATAGGCGCCTAAATACGCGCGCGAGAGTTGCTTCCATGTACGCGCAGACTGTATTTCTTTTACGCGTTGTCAATGGTTCTGTCTGGCGGAATGCTGGCGTAGTCTTGATGCAGATAAAGGAATTATGACAGAGAGGAATATAACCTTGATATTAAAACCACAAGTTACAGACTGGCCAACAAGGTGCATCACCGGGCATGTCATGAGAATCAACTCTGCTGTTTGAATAATGTCCGTCCGTCGATGTTAATATAAATTTGTTCAGTTTACCCATAGGGTGCTGATTTGGTCTAATATTTCATGTGAGAGCAATGTCATATCAAAAGCTTTCTCATCATGCAAAATATAAATTTTGAAAATCAGAGGGCACACTAGTTTTTTTTCAATGTGCCAGTGTCTCTTTACATAAAAAAAAAATTCATTGTCTTTTGTATGAAGCATTTTTTGCCACCTAAGAAAATCAAATTGTCTCATTTCCTCAAATAAAAATGAATGTTTAAAATGGCTCCAAATAGAAATGTCAGCCTACGTGGAAACCAACTTGTTTCTTTTTTGGGCCTTATATCTTTTATTGGTAGAAGTAACAAAGAGTTTGCATAATAACTTCATGTTATTTTTTGTAAATGCAGAGCTTCTATAGCACTTGGTTCCTGCTAATACCACAACATCATGATCCTTCAGTGCTTTCTTATGAGATTCTGTAGTAGGAGGTTCCATGTTAACTACTGTGGCCCTCTGAGAAAGCCATGCTCAATCACAGGTAACATACCTTTTTACTTTTAATAATGGTGGTGAAGTGGTGCTGATTATGCATGATCGCTATGATGTCGATGATAAATGACAACAGAGGATTTTTCACACTCTTCAAAAAACAACTGAACTCTAAGACTATAAGCTGTTCCTTGCAATGGTCTAGCAATGACATTTCATACACTGGAGACATGTAGCTTTTCAAAAAATGTTTTGCTAGAATTTGAACCCTTCTAATTTAGGTTAGTGAAAATCATTGTGGGCTGTCTGGTCCCACAAACTTAACAACCTACCATGAGATTTCCTACACCGAGAATTAATTGGGAACAGCAATGGAACATTATCTTTGGCAAAGAAGTGGGTGAAGATCTTGGTGTATCCACTTACAACATGACAAGTATTTACTTGCTGACAAATTACTAAAGCAGTGGAAAATAAGTTACTTGTATCAGATGACACAATATGACCCAATTGTGTTTGAGGATGTGGTAAATTCTAATACTCCCACTAACTTAATAATATCTTTAAACAATTCTTACTGTTAGGACAAAGACTCTGTTCATCATCGTCAACATCAGTCCTTCCTTCCATGGTCTTCCAATTTGTCTCTGTACTGGAAGAAGTATCGGCGTAGCCTGAAATGGGTCCCGATAACCACTGAGCGTTGGTTTTGCTTACATCTGCACCAAAGTATGGTCCATCAAGAAGAGAGAAGGCGAATGGGGAGGAAAGCATTGGGTGCCGGGAACCCGGAGGACTATCTGGCCTCAAACTGGCAGGTAAGGTGGGACTTAATATTCATAACTTAATGCAATTGGCTTCAATATTCAACAGGAATGATCCTCTTGACATTCAAACATGTTCAAAATATCATCCTTTGAGGTGTTATAGTACATTCTATAATTATTATAACCTTTGTAAGTTTGAGAAAAGATTCCTTAACAGGGTATATACCTGAAACTGGTTAACAATTTGCAAAAATAATGTCATCCCCAGGCCCGATGATCTATTAGTAGGTGGTATCTTTTTTTCATGTTTAAAGATCTTTCTAGAGAGCTACAATGAAGGGTTTCAGGTATGTGATAGCCTGTCATGAGTTGTAACTTTCATTTTTTTTTGCACAATGTAAACTTCAAATGGATTTATATGTTTTGTGGCATGATGTAATGTTTGTGGCCATGATTTAGTTTTGTAAAGGGCTATTTTGAAAAATGAAGCATTGATAGTAGACTGCTCACAAGAGGACATAGCCAGCCATTTTTGAACTGCAGACTGTTTAGTAGTATATGCCACAATCAGTCTTTTTTTCCAATTCAAAATGCCCATTTTGTCCTCAAATTGCTAGTGTTATGTCATAATCAACAGCTACAGCTGGTATCGTTTTATGTTTTCTTTGTCGACATGTTGGTAAATCATACAACCCGGAGGGCGACATTTGTCGAAATCAATGTTTTGAATGTAATTGGTTTTTATTTTACTTAAAGCACACAAAGTTTAGATTGAGCGCTTGTATGGAAAACAAATTTACCTCACTTTGACTCACTCCACAAGAACTGTACACTATTTCACTAACCCGGCCCATTGGGAGGTTGGTTGAACTATTTTACGCAAAAGTGGTCAACTTTGGAGGCTTGGCTATTGATTACTGATATAACAAACTATTTTCACAGATTTTGTTAAATTCCTTATTGAATGGCTTACTCAGGTGACCTTGAAAGTAACACGTATGGTTTAAATTCAAGATTATAAAGTCAATAGGCAGTTAGAATACAATATTTTGATTACTGAGATAGGCATGGTTACAAAGGTGTTAAAGGAATATGTCATGATTCTGAATATTGGAACTTTGGTATGGATGGACGCTTAAGTAACTATATACATATACATCAAAATCAGTTGAAAATTGCACATTTGTTAGTATTTTGCCTTTTAAATTTCCCGCCACATAGCTTTACTCGAAAACGCTGCCGACAAATCCACATCGCAGGCAAATGGTGACGTCAAGGTGATGACCTCCCATAATTTACGTCGTTGTTGACATCATATCGCAGTGTTGCCACTTCATAATAATTAAACACAACGAAATGAACAAATATGTTCATTCTGCTGGTAGCTTTTTTTTTCTAATTTTATTATTACTTATCCATTATCAAAAAAACATCACTATTACATGTCACATAAACTTCAGTAAACAACGATTTTTGTTATCACTTTGACGTCACGAGTTGGGCCGCTTTTGATCAATGAGCGTGGCGAAAAATCGCCCGTTTTCTTCGATGTCAAAAAGCAAAATAAATGCCTCTATTTTTTGTTAATTTTTACATCAAATTGTATTATTTTTCGGAAATTCGTGATTTATGTTACATATATTTTATGAAGAAGTCAAACTGGGCTTGACAAAATCTTGACATAGTTCCTTTAGCTCCTCCCATGAATATTTGTTGTTGACAAATTTCCCCATGTTTTCGCCATGCCAGGAAAATTGCATTGTCGCCACCCTTGTCGTTGTCCATACCAGGCCCTATCAACACAGACACTGAAGCATATTAAAGTGGTATCCCGTATTCAAAGTCTAAAGTGAAGAAATTATCAATATTTACACAGGATTTCATTTCCTTCTTTATAATTCATTGCGGTCTGAAGTAAATCCTTAAAACATGAATGCATATAGGCAACAATAAATAGGCAAAACACATATGCAAACGAACAAACCAATTGAATGAAATTTGTGTACGCAACACCAGTCAAATGTGGAAAAGCGCCCGATTGACACAGGCTAAGGCTAAGCTGCCTCAACTTGGTGGAATTAAGTCCAGCAAGCTTGGAGCCACATTCATCAACAGAACATCAGCAATATTGGTAACACATGTTCAATACTACAATTATGTCAACATTTGCAGCTGGAGGAAACATTGACTATTGATTCTCACCCTGGTGACAAAACAATTAAGCTTATTTTGATTTGAAACAGGCATTTACAACATTACCTACCCACCTCTTTGCTTTCATAAAAAGAGCAATGGTCACATTTCATTAAATTGTCCTAAACATAGTTTTTTTACATTGGTAGAAAACAACAAAAATTACACCTTTTTTTCATTCAACAGAGTATTATATTTAATCAATACAATTCTAGACCATTATAAGTCTTAATTTTGGGATGTTACAATGATGCCAAAGCAGTAAGTATAACTTTATGATACCGGTGGGTCAGAAATAGACAGGGTGAAACAACAAAAAAGTTAACATTTTTCTTGTCATGGTGAAATCTGTGTGTTTTTCCTTTTCTGAAAGAATGTAGATCAACTAAAATATGGGATTCAGAAAGGTATTGCCTTAGGCCCTTCAAAAACATGAAGGAAGGAAAGAGTTTACAATAGACCGTATTCAATAGCCAGCCATGTTGGTGGACAAGATACACGCATTCAAGGACTACTTAAATTCACCTGTCAATGATCCCTGTGCAATCGCTCAAACATGGATAGATTGACAGCTTAATGTATTGTAGTCCTGGAAGGTAAGATCTTGTCCACCAACTGTTGGTGGCTGACGTCATATGAATACGGTCTATCGATACTGCATGTGTTAATATTTCATGGGTGGTCAAATCGGCTTATTCGGAAGTTGTTAAAATACACGAAAGATTTTATACCATTTTCAGAGTAAATCTGTTCATGCGTTCAGTGCCAATGGAAGCAAGTTGCTTTCAACACAGAGATATACCCATATTATTGTGTACTTTGATTTATACAGGGTGATCAGAAATAAAAATTACTGTAGGAGTAAACCTTGGTGCTAAGTGTCTTAAATGCTATGGAAGTTCACTACATGAAAATTTTATTACTAAAAACATGTGCCAGAAAATAAATAGTAGATCTTCCTAAAACAGATTCCTTTGATAAATCATATAGGGTGATAACAGCGTGAAGGCAATATTCTGTATTTCTCACATTTAAAATAGGGTCATGCACCAATTTTTTTTCTGACTACACTGTGATATCCATAAAAGTATTTAAGCATAATTTTTTTGCATTTGTGCACATATTCACACTTTGAAAACTATGACCTACAGGTACCAAAATTGAAACATTTATTGTCCCCGCCGAACGAAGTTCGGGAGGAGGGGACTAGATATAAAAATGGGCTCCGTCCGATATGTCCTTGATAAAAAATGTACACTGGAAAATGTGTTCAGATCTTTTTTTCTGGATGAGCTAGAGTAGCCAAAATTTGGTATATTGTAGGAGGGGAACCCCCTACTCACCATGTAATTCATCCCCCCAGGGTCCCCCGGGTTGTCAGGGGGCAGGGGAAAAAAGGTCAAGAAAAAGGTACTATTGCAAAAAAATGTCAACATTTGGCCAATTGTGTACAATTTATCTGGAGTCCGTAAGGGCTATAATGACGTAACTTGGTAGAAAGAAGCGAGTTGATGAGTTCTTGACCCGATTAGATTTTAGGTGTACATATGATAATAAGTACCGTATCTAATTTGCATAATTTATGAAATTTTCGCCGCAAGGCTTGTGCTACAAGTGTTCTGGAGTTCCGTAAGGCGTATAATGATTTGTAACTTGGTGGAAGGAAGTGGGATAAGGAAGTTCTCGACCTGATTAGAGTTTGGGAATGTTTTGGGTAAAATTAGATAGTGCAAAAGTAGCTAATTAATTTGCAAAAAATCAGGTAATGCTAGGTGGGGAGGCAAAGTATACACACAACAAAGGTATTAACAATATATACCCATGCTTTCATTGAAAGGGTTTCTTCTTAGGTTAGTTGTGCATGGGCAGGGGGGGTAGGACATGATCGGCTCGATTTTGGGCATTAGGGATTTGCAAACGGTAACTTTTGGGAAATGCTACGTGGCATTTACTATGGCAGTCTCGCTCCCATGACTAAAAAATAATCTCTTAAACCCTTTGTTTCAAAAGATCTTGTACTATCATTATAAATTAAGAAAAAATTATTGACTTCAA
The DNA here is from genome assembly GCA_023653785.1 of Ophioderma brevispina. Classification (NCBI taxonomy): domain Eukaryota; kingdom Metazoa; phylum Echinodermata; class Ophiuroidea; order Amphilepidida; family Ophiodermatidae; genus Ophioderma; species Ophioderma brevispina. The sequence continues at coordinate 84,702 of JAMKCH010065807.1, forward strand.
AATCCGTCGGGGTTAGGTGATTAACCCCGCTGCAATAGTGTAACTTCAAATAACGGTCATTAAGATTTAAATATTCGTGGACCAGAGCTATCTTTGAGTCAAGTCTGTGTGTAACCGTTCGATATGCGTAAGAGCGCCCTCCTACCGTTAAGTCTTTGAGAACAGACTATCAGCCTAGCCCCCGGAAGTTGATGTCGTTCTGAATTTTGCTGTTGCTGTTATGTTGGCATGTCCAGACCCGCGCTGGCAATTGTGTCATTCTTTGGGTTGCCCAGGCGGTGAAGGTCATTAACCTCAGCAATTCCTTCAACATCCACCATTCTTACATGCAACACAATTTTGTTTATGCAACCATGCGAAAAACATTATCCATTAGTTGCTAAAGAAGCGCGTGGCTCCTTCAATCACTCTTAAAACCTCCCCGCGAGTACGATCTTCACAAGCTTTTTCCGCAAAGTCTCAGGCGTTGTAACTACTGCCCTACTTCATGCGTTGCTCGTAGCATTTATTTGTATAAACAATACATACAGCATCTATTCAATGTCCATTTATCTTGACTTTTCTGATTTTGAAGCATTCACAAATTATGGCGAATGGTGCATTTGGACGATTTAATATCAGTTCATCTGATTTAGATAAGTTTGTGTCACATATTTATAATATTTTAAAAGATTGAGGCAATGTAAACAAATCCTGGTATCTGTGATCATTCAAACTACTAGTATTGCCAGTATTGGGAGATAGATGTGTGTTGTTAAGTTTTGTTTGAATGTCAGAGTCCACTGGGGTGCAATGAGTCCGATTCCGAGCAGGTCTGTGTCCTGCGTCAAATCCCCGAGTCCATGGCATGGGGCCCTGAGTTTCGAGTCCATGGGACCCGATTCCGAGTCCACCGAGCTGAGTCCAGTCTGAGTGACTCGTACGTGCCAATTGAAGATTCCACGAGTCTGCTGTTCTCAACTCCCCATCGTCGATGTGATTCGATATACAATACGTATCGCGCGTTATTATGCGTGGCACGGTGTGATGCAATAGAAACAGTCAAACCCAAACCACGCATAGAACGTGTTCCTATCCGTGTTCCTATCCCCGCAATCCCTATATTTCGATCTCAAGGTTGAGTGTGACGTCATGTGCGCGTTAGGTTTTGGACCCTAGAAACGCACATGCCTGGCCTTCCTACTTGCAACAAGCACTCATGTTAAGTAAAGTGCCCAATCGAAAGTTCTAAGCGAATTCATAGTCAACGCATTACGTTAAACGTCACCCTCAATACTCAAGCCTGAACAGGTATATGCTATGGGCTGTCAGTGTCAACTCCTAGGTATGTACACCATGCAAGCCATGGCCACATTGATCCGCTCGTGTAGATATCCCCAGTAAGTGATGTGTGACAATCTGACATTTTTTACAGAACACATGTAATCATGGGTATATTGGTACTACTTTGAAACTAGTCAGTCTCCTTGTTTACAATCACGACAATACACAATACGTGCTCATCAAATCATCAGTGCATGCCCAGCCTAGCCCAGCCCGCTCAAATACAAAATCGCAACTATACCGGCTCGGGCTCTGCAATGGGTGACGACTAAATATACTAGTCAATCTCTGTAACAAAACATCCACTACGCTAATTTTACTCTTCCCATGCAAAAACTACTTTTGTCTGCTGACGGAAGAGATTAATGCAAACGGCAAATTTGAAACTAAAATCCCCATCCCCAAAAATATTCAAATTTCAAGTGCTTTTTTCTGATAATTTCTTTACTTCCAAACATCTTTTGTGGATGAGAAAATTGCTCAAAATAGCATTTCTAATCTATATGCCAAACGGTGTAGAGGTCTAGTTTGTTAGATTAAAATGTAATTGATATGGCCAATGAGTCATTTAGCGGATTATGTCCGCCATTGGTCTAACAATATTTCGCACCTGTAAATCCAAACTTCAGTAACGAAACATTATGACCTTCACCGCCTGGGTTGGCCAGCCGTTTTACATTGGGGTCTTGGAAAATGTAAAATAAATGTTAAAAATTTGGTTTTTCACCCCCTTCCAGACCTGTATGGTCCCAAATTTAAATGTGGTCATACGTTTTTTTTCCAAAATAAGTTTTGCCAATTGAATAAATTAATCATATTTTTTAACTAAATTTAGTGAATTTTAAGGGATTTTTACACGTGATGAATTTTAAGATTTTTTAAGTTGGGACCCAATTGTTGCACTCATGGCAATTTGGAAAAAATGCCGATCTTTGGCACCTTTTAACTGGTCACAAAATAGTTTCATCTCTAAAAGTATATAAAACCATACATTTCTGAAAAGCTTATGCTACAAGGATTTGAATGGCAACATTTTCACCTGATATTCATGGTGATCGAAGATTATAAACGGGTGAAACGAAAGAATACACATGAAATACGCCACTTTTTTAAATGAGTCCACATTTTTTCTGTCCCATTATAATAGAATTGAAATTTGTATCTCATTGCTTGAGAAAGCACATGGTTTGCTCTGTCCCAAAATTTATAATAATGTGCTGTTTTTTTTGTTACATTATTACGTACAGTGGGTGTCGCAAAAGTATACTTATTATACTTTGCAATTATTTGAACATAAAAAGCTCCATCTACATCAATGACTGACACATCACTACTGTTTAGGATCTTAATTTTATGAAGGATTACTTAATTTTCTATGAAAAGAAAAAAAATCCGTAACTTTTAGTTTTATATACAGGGTGTTTCAGAAGTTAACGGAAACGTTGAACTTTGGTGTTTAACTAATTTTTTGTCAAAAAGAATTAACAGATTCCCCTTACTGCTTTAAATGCTTGTAGTCATTTATGAACCAGAGTCAATTCCCTGATTCCATGATTTATAATTAAAAGAAATAAAAAAAATCCTAGTGTGTGTCAAAATGTATTACTGTTATGGTACACAAGTATATGTGTGCAAGCTATATTTCTTTTAGTGCTGTGCTGTGTAACATGTATTGCTACTGAAAATAAAATCGTTTTCATTTCAAGCTACATATAGTAATGGAGACATCTGTTGCGAGTACATACACATCTACAATCACCATGTGATGTCACGATCACAGATAGGGTGGTAGGAAATAACTCACACTTCAAAGTGGCAATGAGACGTCCTCTTCAAACATGGTTAAGGATAGTTCTAGATTTAAATATAAAAGAGTTTTGACTTACATTACCTTTTAATTTGTGTCTCTTGGGGCATTTGCTTAGTAACCACATACATACGCCTAAATTAATACTTTAACCTACTAGTAATTACTGAATCCAGTTGAAAGCAAAAACTACACATCAAAATCATTAAAAAGTTCTTTGTGTGACCGGAAATAATACTAATAGATAGAAACATTTACAAAATTTATCATTTCAGTGAATATTTATGGTAAGGCAATATGACCTGACAATTGTTGATTTTTTTATTAACAACACTAATTAGGCCCACATAAATTTTAATTAGTATTTATTTTTTTAATGCAAATTCCATGTATTCCCATGAATTAATCGCGTTTCCTACATCAAATAAAGCCATTGAAGTGACATTAAACTTCAAACACCACACTTACAAATGGGAAATCAACACCGCAACACGCACCCCCGCAACAACCACCCCTTCCACCCTTGGACTTATTATGTTTCATTAACTGTACTAATTAAGTAGTGTGTATATTTTTGATATTAGTTTTTTTTTTTTTTTTTGGGTATTTTAGAGGGATAAATAGGCTTTAATATAAGCCTAAATTTTCATTCTTGCCTACCTCATAACATCATTTTATTAATAAAACAAGTAACAATGGTACCAAATGTTCAAAAATTCAACCTTTTTTGGGTGCCCAATTAAAAATGTGACCTTCTGTGGTCTGATGTAGTTCAATTTGTTACTTCTTAGTGTGATCGCTACAGCGGCGGGGACATATTTTACGCATCCGTAAATACGGTTCGCCTTGTTTTGACTGTGTGTGGCTGAAGATGAATCCAATTGGGCACAAAACCTGTCATGAAATACATTCCACCCCTGTAGAATTTTAGAACCACCCTGTATATTTTATTAGGAATATTAATTTTGTTTTAAAATATGACCATGCAAAATATAAACAGTCTCAAACATCTCATAACACAAGATTAAGACATTTTTTTTCAATGTAACACGACCAAAATTCTGTCACAAAAAGGATTGTTTCCACCCTTTACTATTTTAGTCACCCTGTTATAAAAGTATGGGTTTTCTTATTGGCAGAATTGCATCTTTAGGTATGTAACAATGCTTATGAGAAAGAACAATTTCCTTCTTGATACTTTTTCAGGTATGGAGTCAGAAATTTAGTGTTTTTCAGTTTTTATATGTGTCAAGTCCCTTAGCTGCTCCTCAACTTACTGCTCCTGCACCTACTCACCCTGACAGGCTTGGTCATTATGAAACTAACTTTGTTATTAGCCACTCAAATTACAAATGGGACTTAATGCATTTAAGAAGAACAAAATTACTACAAAATGACACCAATTTTTTGACATCAATCCTGTACTTCCTGAGAGCATTGTGGTCTTGTGAAAAGCGCAGGACCATGATCATTAGACCATTAAAATCGGGAGTTCAAGCCCCCTGTGGTCAAGTGTGTGTCCGCTGGGCAGATACTTTTTAAATCTCAATTGGCCTCATCCACCCAAGCAAATATGGGGGCTGTTATGGGGAATATTACAATCTTAGTGTGGATAGGATGTGCCACTTGGCCAGCTGCCGGCCTAGGAGAAGGCTAGATGATTGTGACGTTTCCTGAAAGCAGCGTAATATAATAGGCAACAGCGCTCTGTCTACTTGTGTAAAGGCGGCTTAATATAAATCTTGATTATGATAATATATTAAATTTTGTACTTGAACATAAAATTTATGCGACAAGTGTAATACTCCACAATATTTGACAGACCAATTACTGAAATGCGACCATATGGGCATGCTGGCAGCACAGATATGCTATATGCTGCTATACACATTTCATGCTGTTCCTAGGCAAGGGACGAGACGGGAAGTAGTACGGTTTGTTGGGTTGTGGTGGGACGACGCTCCTTCTTGCTCAGAGTGTTATGTCCACATTTAGGCCTGCCAGTATACAAGAGGTTATGGTTTGAATGTTCATTTTGGAATGGTTCAAAGTGTATTTGAGTCAGGAAAACAGTATGCCTACCTTAATTTATGTAAAATCAGTCTCAAGGATATAATCTGTGGAGTTCCGCAAGGATCGAATTAAGTTTTTCAACTTGACCAATAGGCTAAAAATATAAATGGGGGGGGTGATCTCATTGAAAAATTAAGTTCAATTGGAACCAAACTTGTGTCATATGTGACCAGGGATCCGTCATAGTGTTAATGAGTTGAAAATTCATGCTGCCAAGGTCAAAGGTCATGTGAGGTCAAGTGAAAAATGGCTTAAAAAGGTAAAAATGACGTCATTTGAAAAGTTTAAGTTCAATTGGAACCAACTTGTGTCATAGTTTGCACCTTGGGATCCTCATATGTTGAGGAGGATCCAAGGTCTGCACCAAGGTCAAAGGTCAAGGAGCGGCCCACAGCTCATATTCTTTTAATAATAGCAAGTGCGAAAGCCAAGAACTGCGAAATTCTAGTTCCAAATAATTATTTGAATTTTAATGTGAGTGGTAATATGGTATTAAAAAATTGCAATAGCCCATAAGTACTGTCAAACTATTTTCCGGTTACCATACCAACCATATTTTAGGCTGTAACACTGGAAAGGGAAAGAGGTCAGGTAAGATTGGCAGGAGATGAGAAAAATTACCAGCTTTCCAATGGTACCACAATCTAGGCTTGATGGTGATAAAGGTTGTTCGAGACTGAAGATCAGGTGATGCCCTGCTTAAATGTTTTGGATCATGCATTATGCTCTGATTTCTAGCTCATGTAGATAGGCACAACAGTTTTTTAAGATTTCAATACTTTTCTGAAGCCTTTTTTGTGGCATTGTCTGATTTTTACCACTTAAGTAGGTCACTAGACCTATGCCAGCACATTATTAGCCTTTCATGCAGATGTCAATTATTTGACTAAAAGCTAAGATTATTATGTAATTTGTGGAATACAAGAAGACTTGGAAAAAGTATAGTCCCCAATAAAAGGACATAGTCGGATAAGGAAGAAAGGAGGCCCTCTATAATCATGAATAATAGGAGTGGGCTATAGAAGGTCAATGGTTCAGATCACTTTGAACACAGGCTCATTTAATGACTTTAATCACCCTGATCGCACTCTTCGAAGAAAAAATGAAAAAAGTGCGAAAACCAGGTGCCCCATCCGCGAAAAATCCAAATGGCCGCCAATTGTCAAAATTTGATTTTTGATCATAACTCAATTGATTTTTTTTGGGTTCAATTTGTCTTATTTGGTGGCAATACCCCATGTTTCGGGGTATGAGGAATCATGCTATTCAACTTTCATCCCACCATAGCCTTTCGTTTTCTTGAAAATGCCAGTTTCTGCTTAAATTGAGCTCTGATGGCACTTTCCCATAAAATGGCATCCAATTGATATGGTGATTTTAACATCAAAAAGTTTCACGAGATTTTTATTATGAACACATGCTGAATTACTTCCATGGGTTTGCGGTTTTACCACTATAGGCTTTTTAATGTCATACAATGCCCTCCATTGAAACCCACACGTAGGAAAGTTTGTTGACCCCTGTACTTCCAATTGGAGTGTTTTCGTCAAATTTTAAATTATGCCTGGGAAAATGGAATGTTACACAGCTCTCTTATCAGAAATGAGCATCAATCAGTCTGAATGGCCCACCAGTTAAAATTTAAACTATTTCATACAAAGTTCTTTTTGGGAAAGCACCCTCGCAGTCCAATTTAAGCTAAAACTGCCATATCGAGAAAACGAAAGTTGTGGTGAGTAGAAATTGCATCTGATGATTTCTTGCAGGCCAAAACATGGGTAAAAAAATTTGCCACACAAATGCAGGTGATTAAACAAAAGCTATCAAGTTTGGTCAAATTGATTTTTGGGCAATTTTGGCGGCATTCTTGGATTTTCGTTGGGGCACCCTGGTTTTCGCACTTTTTAATTTTTTTTCTTCGAATGGGGATAAACAATAAAAAGTCATCATTTTAGCCTGTGTTCGAAGTGATCTGAACTATGACCCAATATGACCCTCTAAAGCCCACCTCTAATAATAGTTATATTTCACCATCAAATTTGTGAGTTGGTGTTTGACAACTATTTGATTCATGTACGCAGGGTGCTTTTTATCCCCAAACTACACGTGTATCACGAAACATGGGACCGTCGAAACTTCAGGGGCATGCTCTCTCAAAAAGCAAAGCTTAGAGCATGCCTCCATTTCAATGACCATTTATTACTTATGAAGAACAGGAAGATGTTGCATAGCTCCCTTGTCAATGGAGCTTGTAAGTGACGCTTATAGATAGACCTTTTGTCTTCATCGCTTCAAAGAGGCGAACACGAGGCAATCCTTTATAACACTACAACCAATACCTTTAGCTTATGCCTGCTAAGATGTGGATTATATAACCATCTTCACACCAAGCAGACTCTTCTGGATACAACACAAATGGCCATGACCACGCTCTATTTATCATCATGAGGCAGTTAACACTAAACTAGGAGCAATCAAATTACAATCCCATGGCGCAATTCAATAGCTTAATTCACCATTGTACTTGGAGCAAATACAATCCCCTGTAAATTAGTATGATTTATGATCCCCAGGACATGCATGGTCGGCTGTTGTTAACAGGTGCTCATTCACGCTATGCAACAAGAGCCCTTGGTAATTACATGCTTACCACATAGTGATGTGGTATGGTTTGTATGTAAAGAGTTTGTTGTTGTTTTTTGGCAATTCCATTTAGTGGTTTTGGTTGGGGGCCCCACCAGAAACCCAAATATCAAAAATTTAGGTTTTCCCACCCCAAGAACCCCGAACGCCCCTCCCATTAATAGGTTGCTAAATAATATAGCGCGCATCCTTGCAACGCGGTAATGTGGTTCTTAGTTGGGGCACGGGTTCAATATGGAAGTTTTAATTACCCACTGAAGCTGTATAATAACTTACACATAAACTACTTTTGGGGGATTTATGTGAAGTGGGGATTTTTTTTAACCAGCACAAATAGAAACTTTGAGCATTGTCGTTTATAGCAACGTTTCAATTCTGCCGTTCAGCATGAAACTATAGAGGGGCGTCCTTCATATTCCTTATCCTCTATGTCCTTTATTGCACTCAAAAGTTTGTCACATTGGAAGGATCACCAGCTGTGATATTTCACTTTAATTAACAAATTAAATCCGAGTATTAAACTATTTTTTATATTTTCGTCAGAGAAATTAACCAACAAAGTGATACCCATGCCTGAACAAAAAGTTGCATGACCTGTTACTTATCACCAGGGTTTTGGAAAAATGACCAATTTGCCAGGTGCGGATACATTAACTTTCCTGCCAGATAGCAACACTCCCTAAAATTTTATTTATTTCTTTATCTAAAGAGCAAATCCCATCCAATATCTTGTAATTAAGTTATAGGGATATGTATAACATGGTATGCGTCAGATGCACAGTAACCGTCAAAACCCCTTCACCACAGACGATTTCATAATGTGTAACTTCCTATGGCATGTATGACCGCAACGTGCCGGCGGTATCGCATAACACCTTGATCCTAGCGGCTGTTTCTAAATAGCGTATGGTAGTGTGTTTTAATTCATTGTTACGGCTATTATAATTCGTTTTTCGATGAAACCACTTGGTATGTGGTCAATAATCATTTTATAGAGTATAATACTATTTGTTGTACAGGTTTTCCTTTAAGCAGATTTTATAGTCTCCCTGAAAGTAACCCAGGTCCTTCCCATTAAGCAATGCAAAGTTAGATCTGTATTGTACACAACATGTAGAACAAAGAACAATAATGGTTGTTATAGATACTTTTATGATTTGTGTTTCAAAATTAAATTGGCCATACAGATTTTAAAGGCTTTTTCATTGTTTGCATTCTTTGATATTTATAGTTAAAATGTGCACATATAATTTTATTGCAAGACAAAACCAAATTGTGTTACAATATACTTGAATGCTATAAACTTGAATGCTGTAAATTCATTTTGAAAAAAAAAAATAATTTGGACATGTTGTCTGTAAGGTAAATAAAGTAAACAGTCTTGATGATTTGAAGTGCAAAGCAGGTGAATATGGTGTAATTTAGTTTGTTGTTCATAATACATTTCTTTATATCTTCCGGTTTCTTCCAATTTCTTCCGGTTTCTTCCAGAAGAAACTGGAAGAAATGCCTTTTTTCCAGTTTCTGAACTTTCTTCTTCCATTCTTCTGGAAGAAATAGGTTTCTTCAGGAAGTTTCCGAACCCTGATTATCATTAATTTTTATTACTTACTAAAATATTCAAGTCCAAAATCTGTGCCATGGTCTGAATCCCCAGATAATTTGATGATGATACAAACGTACGATTACATATGATATTGGTCAAGGGAATACAAACATAAACTTAAGTCCCTCTTTATGGGAAACACCTATTGATCATTGGTTACTCTTGTTCAATATTTCAACTCCATAAAAAATATATTTGACACAGTTCGTTAACTGGCATTGCTGTGAGAATGGTTTGTTTATACTTCCCATCAGAAAATCCATCCATATGAGCATGAAACGCACTCAATATAAAAATTGTTTCAATTGTTGTTAAAACTAGCTCAAATAACAGTGCTAAGTGAGTAAAATATATTCAGGTAGGTATACAACGTATTGCTTTCTATAGTGCCTACTTGTAGATTTCACAAATTTTGAAGTCAATTATTGGGTCAACTTACTGAGACTTAAGAATACTCTATATAGGTATGCTGCATGGGTTTCTTTTGTTGATAAGTATCTCTTGACTGATGGGATCATAAGAGACTCCGATAAGGCAAAACAAAATGGTTTGCTTGTCCACAACTGATTTTAAGAAATTGGGTCAGTCAGTCGGTCAGTCGGTCAGAATTTTTTTTCCTTTCCCCCTCTTATCTATTTTCAGGTACCAAATTCTTAAAATGTGACATTTTCATCTATACAATATTCAAACACTCTCAACAGACATACACAACAGAGATGAATTAAGGTATTACCAACATAAAACATACATGGCACGTGCCAAATGTTTTTAGCAGCTCCAATCTCTTGGTTGGCTTTGTGGTTCACCCATTGTCCGCTTTCTGATACAGCAATGCCCTTCAAGTGAAGACTGGCAACTTCAACATGAAGTGATTCATACAGTTCTTGAAAAGATTAATCCATGTTGAGCTGACGATCAGCAGATGTTTGACTTGACCGCCAAAGGCCATGGGAAGTCGCCATTTTGAAAGTCACACTGAAACACCAGGTGATTAATTTGCGCAGAATAAATATGTTAAAATAACTATTTTTCACAAATATGTACAAATAAGCATTTGTAAAATAATAATAAAGGATAAAAATGTCATTCACTACTGATTTATCGGTTTACTTTTATTTTACACGGCAAATTTTGGTGTGCAATATTGTATATTTTGTACATTGAAACATGTTAAAATACAATTTCATTCCTAGAATGTGAGGTTGTATGTGTTCCCAAAGTCATTTAAAGGTTGGATAGATGTGGCACTGGGGAGGTGAAACATTCTCAGTTTCAGGGCATCGGACACGATCGGGAAGCTTTTCTCTTCATGTTGAAATTTTTTTCCGATGGGTAGTTTGTAAATTTAAGGGTAAAATTGGAAGAAAAAAAACGTTTTTGAAAAAAAAAGTTCTACAGTCGCAGTGCAAATGGCGTTCGGTCGGGAGTGGACAAGCAAACAATTTTTTGTTGGACTTGCTTCGAGACACCCATGCCATCATCCAAATTATGATGTGAGGGACATAGGAAGAAATAATAATAGTAATGGACTTGGATCTTCGAGCAAGATTATCAACCTCCTCGTGGTGAACCCCGGTAACTGATCTTTTCAGGCAAATGATAATCAACTGAGGCTATGCTAACATCTGTTGTCTTTTTTAATTCACTGTCTTTTTAATTCACTGTTGTCTTTTTTTATCTCACTGTATTTTAATCATGCCCCGCCAGAGGACGCTATCTGATGCCAGCTGGCACACATGCCCTTATTATGGCAGGCATCACCAGATGTCAAGTCAGATGGCATCTCAATGCTCCAACTAAACATGGAAGGTCTCACTAGGGCAAAGATAAACATCATCGAACACCTCACACATACGACTAAAGTCACTGCAATTCTCTACAAGGAGACCACACGCTAATGACAGTTCCATTTATGAAATCTGCGGACTACACCTTAGCTGTACACCACCGAGAGCGCTTACCCACGGGGATTGCTACCTTTGCTACGTAAATCGGCCCAAGGGAAAACAAAATTGCCACCTCCCTGCAGACTCCACCTTGGAATGGGCAAAGACCCACAGTTGCAGGTGTTCCTTCCACCAATGTCTTACAAGCCCTAACCATCGGCTCCCAAGCCGACTTCTCTACAAACTTATGGTGCACCCTGCCTTTATGCTGGGGAATTTATAGGCCATAGCATTACCTGGGGTACAGGAAAAACCCAACCCTGATGGAGCTACCCTATGAGGAATGGGCCTCAAAATCCGGGGTACAGCTTCTACACGACCCCAAGCAACCAGGACAACCTCTTCAACTCTCGGAAAGTTAGAATATGGTCTACAACACTTACCTGCTTGCTTTGACAAACATGGACACCACTCTCCATTCACCGTGCTGCTTCTTGACCACTTTCCACGTCAAAAAACAGGACCATACTGATCGATCAGGAGAGCCTTGCTAAGCCTGTACCAACAAAAGCCAGTAGAAAAGTTGGAACTTCCGCAAGGCGGACTGGGACCAGTTCAAGAACCTGGTGGATTCAGAAGCGCCCAACCTCCCGACACCAACCTCCCCCAACCTGGGACAATTTTACACAGCACTGTGTCAGCTCTTTATTAATATAGCAAAAAGAAGACCATCCCACAATGGCTGCCGTCGCAGTTATATCCAATACTGCGATGAGGAATGTGACACTCTTTACAATGATTTCATGAATTTGAAAACCCGGGGGAGAAGCTTCATCCAAGGCGTCAGATCTGACAAATGCTTGGACAGGAAACGCCGTGAGCGCTGGGAGGATACGGTCCAAGGAATGGACGTCACCCACTCCAGCAGGAGGCCTGGAGGACTATACACCGACTCCACCAGCATAATTTCCACCATCGGGAATGTCAGTGACTGCCACTCAATGCTGATCAACTCCTCGCAAATGGTTGTTTGCAAGAACATTGATAAGGATCACACTCGCGCTGTCAAAAAAATATCACCAAACTTCGTTGAGCCCCCGGCGGGGACGGGTCACTTTCAACATCCTCACAATGATCTTACCTCTGCTATCAGCCAACTAAAAAAAGTGGAAAGGCCCAGGGCCTGATAACATACCAGCCGAGTTCCTGATGCAATGCTGCCCACGATGTCCTAGATTGGCTCCAGGAGTTCTACACATGTTCCTTACCACCAGTCCTTACCCAAGATCTGGAGGAGAGCTACTATCATCGCACTCCTTTAACCAAACAAGCCTGTCGACAACCCTAAGAATTACCGCCCAATATCAATACTGATGCGTCTCCTTCAACCTCCTTGAGAGGATGATCCTGATCCCGGCTGGAGCCCGTCGTCGACTCCCATCTGCCTACGAAAGCAGGATTTTGCCGTGGCCGGACACTGTCCATCAGTTTTAAAACTCACAAATCACTATTGAGGAAAGCTTTGAAAGCTCCAGTAAGTGCAAGGCGTTATCTTGGTTGACCTTACTGCAGCATACGACCCCTTGTGGCACCAGGTGGCCTACACTCAGCTTCCATGACCAATCCCGGATTCACCTTGTACAATTCATTGGTAACATGCTTTCAACCGTAGCTTTATTCTCAGACCATTGATGGGCAAGTAAACGTCGGCGTCGTCTGAGGAACGGAGTACCACAAGGATCTGTACTGGCTCGTATGCTGTTCAACTTGTATAATCAGCGATTCAACACCTCAAACAACACTAGACCATTATGGCTAGGCCGACGATCTTGCCCTCGTCCACTCGGACAGCAACTGGATAGAAGTAGAAAGCACACTTACTACGGACATGGCCCTACTTGTGCAAGCATATCTCAAAGACCTGGAGACTGAAGCGAAGCCAAGACCACCGATACTGCCTTCCACTCAACCCCAAAGAGGCTCATCGCCAGCCTTCAAATCAACCTCAATGGAGCCGCCTCTGCTCTGCAATCCAAACCAACCTCACTTGGAGTGAAGCTGGCCGTCAGCTTACTTACACGGCAGCACCTCGAGTCCGTATGCGCCAAGGTATCGTCGAGGAATAACCTCCTGTGCCGACTTGCTGGATCTTCATTGTGGGCCAGCCACAACTGACCCTAATGCCCCCACTGCCTTGTCTCTGTCTACAGCACTGCTGAATATGCTGCCCCAGCATGGTTGAAACAAGCTCACTCTCACACAAGAATCTGGGCTGGACACAGTACTACTCAACGAGAAAACCTTGGCCCCCTGCGGGTTCGGGTTTAGAATAGGCCCGCTGTCCCCCCTTACACCCTGTCGTAAAAGGCACTATAAGGGGCAACTCGTCTGTTTGAACAGAACGGGTTGTTTTTTAAATTTAGGGTTTTGTACTTAAGGTTGTCATAGTAATAGTATCATGTATTAGGGTTTCTTACAAACTGTAAAGAATTTGTTATATGTAATTTAATTAAAAAAAGAAAAAACCTAAAAAATTAAAAAATTTTATAAAATGTAACATGTATGAGAAAATCTATTTGTCTGTAAAGGGGATCCGCATGTTCTGATGTGATTGTCGATTAATCTGTATTTGAAGTTGAAGTTTTTTTGCTTGTACATGATGATGATGAACTTTGTCATCAGTCTATGATGTGTATAGTTATAAATTTAATCGGTCTAATCTCTTTTGAACTTGTTTTATTGATGCATGTTTTCAGTGTATCTTTGATAACCTGTTTTAATCTGTTTTCATACATCGAATAGGTGATGATCTGGTTCATCATTGTATGAATGTGCTCCTTTTTAAGATTGTACATTGTAATTTGAATGAAATTAAGTTTAATATTGCTTGTCGTTTTTTATATTTTATGTTACATGACACTATATGACACAATTGGTTGAGTGTTCATTAAATTTTAATACTCTCACTCCATCCACGAGACCTGGAGAACCATCACTTCTGCTGCCTCCGGCCTACTGCCTCTGAATTCCCTAACCATTGGCTTTCAGGCAATTGCACCTGCAGTCTTCGGAGAGAACCCACAACGCATACACTAGTAATAAGCCCTGCCTGGACAACAAGCACCTGCTGCATACCCTGTCAAAGAATCACACCAACTCGGTAGACAAGGACTGCGCTCTCGCCGACCTTTCTGCCGAACCACTGCTAAAAATTCCGTTCCCCTTTCACATCTACAGGACATGGATACTGCATGGCTTGATAACCCAAGACCAATAAACTCTCTATGAACATAAGACAGAACTACCATATGGCAGCAATCTCCCACGCAAGGAGTAGGTCACCTTAAACGGATTCGCACAGGAGTCGGTCGCTTTCAATAGCAATGCCCCATTGGGGGCTGCGGCCATCGCCTGCCTGCCAATGTGGCTCTATATCACAGACTGTGAATCACATTCTCAATGATTGCCCCACCTTTGTTCGTCCACCGGTGATACAGATTTCTCAAACCCAACCAATCCACAGTGAGTTTGGCTCCAACGCTTATAACATGTTTAGCTGCCCCCTCAGAACGCAAGAAGAAGAATCAAGAGCAAGTCCGACACATTTTTTCCACTATGACTGGTTTTATATGTTTGACTACATTACATGGTGAGTGAACAACCTACTCCACCAGTGTTCTGCTCCTGCCTTTTGATTTCACCAGGTTGTGTGTGTAATCTCATTCAGTGTATGGTCTTCAGGTGAGACTAAAAGTAAATTTTCAGTACAGTTTTCCTTAAAGAGTAACAATTTTACATTTTTATCACTTGAAAATTCTTTTACACACATCTCACATTAACAGGTATATTAACAATCATTGTGACCAAAAAATGCACTTTCATTTAAAACACTCCTTTGCGCATGCTGAGAACAATGATATCATATTTCTGATGGGGTCGTTAGGTGACCCCAACAAAAATAAAACGGCATTGACTATGTTCACGGTGAATGCAATAAAGTTGTAACTACCAGGTACTGGTACTACTTGTTTGCACTAAAAAAATCAATTTTGAGTGCAATTGAGTCATAATTAAACATAAGTAACTTTAAAAAAACAACTCCACAATTTTTCACTCTCACATAATGATATCAAACATGTATAATTGACCTACTTTGGGTCATACCGGAAACTTGCTATGGAATAGGCTTAGCAATCTCTTTTCCTGTCGGTCTGCATAGAAAGCTATAAATTGAACTGAGCTGGCTCTAATTTCTTATATTCATATAATAGAGGAACACTCATTGCTGTTTTCATGTTGGTTGTCCCATGTAATATTCTTCAGTTTTAAACTACAAACTTTCAAAAATTAGTTAATATATTCATACCACGTATTCTAGACAATCCTTGAAATAGTTAAATTTACCAAGAAAGTGAACATTTAAGAGCACAAATATGGTTTTACTTAAAACAAAAAAGTGTTAAAATGGAAAAAAATAAAAAAAGTAAAATTTTACTTTTTATCTTTCCTTGTACCGGTACATGCTAAATTATATAAAAAGTTATATAAATACAAGTATGTTTTCCATATTCTTCAAAATTGGCACAGTAATTTCTGCAGTCCTGAGGTACGTTTATTATAACGAATATTCAAAGAAATTTTATATATTTTTTTATTGTTTTGATATTGAGTTTTGGACCCTTTTTTTGACCATTTAGTCATGTTTTGAGGTCAATGCGTAAAGGCCGACTCAGAGGATTTCCCGAGGAGGGTGCCCTAATTTTCAAACCAATTGTGTTCCTTTGCATGTACATAATGCTTGTCCATATACTAAACCTTGTTAAATCTAACTCAAATCGAAGTCCTTCATATAGAAAATCGCAACTTTGGTTATAAATTTCATTTCAGGATCCGGAACTTTAGATCTACAACAGTATCCGTCCTATGGCACTGTATACGACACATAAATGTTTGCCGCATGGAACGGAAAAACCGGTTCATCTACAACTTTGGAATTGGGCATTTTAAGGTGACTTATACTATTAGTTCTATTTGACTATTTCAATAATAAATGAAAATTATATTTCACAAATCTCTGATATCAAACTTTTAAGAAATTCAACAGAGAAAACTAATACTAGAGGTTATAGAGGGTCATAATTGAGGGTCATTTCAATACAGGATACATTGATGACTCTCCCTTCATTACACTGATTTGAAGGAAAAAAGAAAAAAGGCCCAAGGCCAGGTGCCCCACAAAAATCACAATGGCCACCAAATTATCAAAAGGTCATATTTTGACCACAACTCAATAAGTTTTGTTAAATTTCATTTGTGGCAATACAATGTTTTGGGCATATAGGGAATCAATGCAATTTCAATCTCTTTGTGCCTTTTTGTTTTTCTTGATATTGCATAGGTGCTCCAAACTTGGACTGCGAGGGAGCTTGCCCAAAATGTATGCATTTTCTGAAAAGTTTTAACATTTTAATTATTGGACGCATTTGCAAAGAATGTTGTTCATCATTTCCTGAAATTAACAAACAGCTGTTTGAAGTAAAAAGTCTTTCAATTTTGGAAAGTCAAAATCGAATTTTTATGGAAGCACATCTTTTTGGAAAGCACCCTCACAGCCCGAATTTGAGCTAAAACTGCAATATCATGAACCCGAAAGCTATGGTAGATGACAATTTCATGAATAGACTAATAAAACATGGGAATTGCCCACTTGGCATTTTTGTGCAGGTCGCACCTTGTTTCGCTCTTTTTTTTCCCTTCAAAATGGACAGTGTCATTAAAGTCATTCATTTAGCTTGTGTTTGAAATGATCAGAAATGATGACCCTCCATACCCCACTCTACTAATACAATGGCCAAGGTGCCTGTTCGTTTGATGGTGTTCAACTCATCATCATGTTATTACATAAAGCGTTCTAAAATGCTGGCTCATATTCAAAAAATTTGCCCATATGATGCTGCAGCTTTTCAAAATATGCAAACATATGTCGTATTACTCGCATTCCTGGCATTGTTCTTGGAAGAGACTTTTCCTATAGATTGAATTGACATGTGTGTTATTTACACACTATACTCTCCTTCTGGTGCAAAGTATAAATGGATGCATGAACGGCTGCCAAGATTTAGGCTGGTAGCCATAAGTCTGGCAAAGATAGCAAAGTATGTTAAGTGTTGATTTAGACATTTTCCTATTCTGAAATTTGAAAATACAGTATATTATATTCCTTTGTCACACCAAGCAAAGACATTTCTACATGTATGTGTTTTTTATAACCGGGGGGGGGGGGGGGGGGGAGGGGGCCACTCAACTTTTTCATGTAGGGTGTGCGGCCCCGATTCCCAAACTTGGTGTCTTGTTAACTGATTTAATTGTCTCCGAACGTAGGGCTTGGGAACTGAATGTATGACAATTTGCAGGTTTTGGGATTGAGACTTCCGGCTAAAATTCAGCTTCTGAGGCCAAAATTTTCTGAAAAGGGGACCTTAAGAACTGAATCATGCTTCAACTGGGGGTCTTTGGAACTGCTGGAGAGATGCAAAAGGGGGGTCTTAAGGCCGCACATACCGTACCTCTTTTCCCCCCCCCCCCCCCCGGTGGTTTCTATACCAAGTAGCTGTTTTGAAGAACCCAAGGATATTATGTGTGTCATGGTTTGAAGAGTAGTGCCAACAACAGTCTTTTTTAACTGAGTGGCCATCCGAGCTTTAAAAAAAAGTGCTGTAGTGTTCGAGTTACCCTCCCCGCGTAGAACTTCAATCCTTACCAACGAAGGCCTTCAATAGAGGCATCGACAAAGCCGTCGCTTAGGCGGTCTTTGTAGCAGGGTCAATTCAAGTAGTCAAATAGATCTTCATATGCAGTTACATATATGTTATAGGCCTTCGGAGGCTTATGACAAGCCTTCGAAGGTCTATAGGCAGTCGTTAGGTCTTCCACATCAAGTTAACATGCAAAGCCTTCATTAGCTAAGCTTCATTAGGGGACTGCCTATATGAAGCTCTAAATAAGCATCGACTGCCTATCCGGACGAAGCCCTATTATCCGCGTCGACTGCTTACGAAGCTCTATATAAGCAGTTGACTGCCTATCCTACGAATCCTATATAAGCAGTCGACTGACTATCAAGGAAGCCTACTTAAGTCCGTCAACTACCATCTCCGAAGCTCTAAATTCTGGATTGCCTATAGAGGATTTGTTATAGGTAATGAACATCAGTTGCATTTTTTGACATACAAGCGTGGAAATGTAGCGAGCAAGAATAATACATTTAATATTACATCCATTATAAAGATCAATTTATTGATTGCTGTAGTATGAAATGCTTACTGACAATTCAGCTATATCCTGAGTCAATTTAAAACTGCTATCCTGCAGACATTGTAATTAAGTGCTCTAAAATGTACAGTAATATAATCAAAACCATGGTATAATTTGAAAGTTTCCCCCATTAGCGGGACTCTAGTGAAGAGTGTGCGCTGTCTTCCGGATAAAATTGTGAATGTTTTGCACACAATACTTTAGGGCTTGATAATCGATAATTGATGGAATCACTTTTGACCCCGCCCCACCCCCCCCCTTAATGGCCCCCCTGGGTTTCAAGGTGATACAGGGTCCACATTTAAAATGTTCTGAAAGCACGTGGTGTTTGTCTGGTCACAAGGATTCCAAAAAGTATAGTTTACATTATATACGTCTCATATATTCTTGTTCATTGATTGGTTAAAATTGGACCACAGCTCATTAACATACCATTCTGCAGAAAAGACTATTTACGGCTCTCAAAAGAACTATTTCCGGGCTCTCAAATGCACTATTTAAACGGCTTCCAAAAAATACTATTTCCGGCTTCCATTTTAGCTCAATGTCAGCCCTGTGTAACATGATCATCAAAACCAATGCAACATGGATACCCGCGAAAATGCAGTGAGTGACGGTACGGGCTACAAATCACCAAGATTCCAGCTGTTAGGTGATCAAGAAATGACATGAAAGTGTGAACACAAAAGCAGATTAAAACAGCCTGTCCATGTTTGACGGGTTTAGGCTGTAAGATAGGGTGACGACAACACTGCATTTGCTGCCGGCATGGGTCATGATGGTAGGCTAGGCTAGGGCTATAGCTAGGCTAGGCTAATCTCAATTTTTGCCCATTTTTGAATAAGATTTTAAAAACCAATCATTAACAATGAATATATGAATGACGTATATAAAACAAATATACTACCTGCCTTTATTCGAGCCTCCTGTTTTCAAACTAGGTCCCCCTCGGTACTGCAAATAGTGCTATTTTTGCTTCGGGCTCGCCCCCAGCAAAATAGCACTATTGCAGTTTACCTCGGGTCATAGTTTTAAACACGATTCTCTCATGTCAGTATTATTTGTATACGAATCTGTGGCTTATAGTTCCAGAGTTATGAGGTAAAAATGGTGAAAAAGTCAATTTTGGTGTGTACATGGGTCAAAAGTTAAAGTTGCTTTGATTCATTTATATGTGGTGAAATTGTTTTCCCCCTAGCTTAAAGGATTGAAATAAGTAATAGTTTTGCCTTATCTTTTATGCTGAGTTTTCACTCGTTCTCCAACAAAAGTAAGGTCACGGTCAATAGAATCATAGCTTGCCTAGCTGTTGACCTTATTCGCCATTTTGGTATAACCAGACATGTAAGATAGTCAAAATATTCCCAGTGTAGATAGTCACAACTATTATTCCTATATTTCATTCCATGAGCTAAACCAACAATTTGAACCACATTTTTACAACCTTGGAGCAACTTTAATTTTTGACCCCTGTACAAACCAACATTGACTTTTTTTACCATTTTTACAGTTTTGCCCCTAATTACTCCTAAACTATAAGTCACACGTAGTATAAACTATACATTTTTGGAATCCTTGTAACCAGACGTGATCATGGTCTTTCACAAATTATCCGACCTTTTAAAAATTTTGTACCCGTGTATTACCTTAAAATCCAAGCTGGGGGCCATGAAGGTGTGTGGCAAGGTGCTTCCATCAATTTTGATTATCCCCCAAATGTATAAAGTACTGGTGTCCAAAATTCACATTTTATCTTATCCTGATTTGCAACCTCCACAATAAGATCTGTTCATTACAAGTCCCACTAATGGTTACAGGTCCAGCGACCAGTGCCAGCTGGGAACAGATGCGGGATCCACCACCGGTTGCACCCCAACTCCACCACAACTAGGCCCTTGCGGGTCTGGGCGTAGCATGCTGTGTGAACTGAATAGGTGTCCCCGAGAGGCCGGCGTACACACAGCCAATACAGGGATCATGAGTGCGGAAGAGACCCGTACTCCTCACATTCAAGCACACCGTTACCTCCCGCCTTGATCGGAGCGCTAGCAACAACCACAGCAGGTGTCCAGGGGTTACACCGTGACGGTAACCGTGGTTGCTGGCGGTGCTATACCAAGTCCTCCCAGAGCAGAGGCGTACATGAAGGCCGGCGTCCCGCCATCCGACACACCACCACTCACTGGTACTGGAGTGTTCACCGTCACCGCAACCCCTTGGGGACAGCCCGATGAACTGCCTGCCGGATCCCCTGTACCATCCCCTGGGGAAGTACTTGGCGGCCCGGCGGCCGGTAGCTGATCAACATTGAATTCCTGGGAGACACTACACTGTTCAGCTGCAATAGCATCCAGGGATGATACGCCTTCCAGCTCCCTGACACAGCTTGGGGATGTGAGAAGTCACAACCGTGGACTGGAGCCCCGATAACATACCCAGCCCCCCTCTTTTTTTCAATTTTCTTTCTCAATGACAATTTGAAAGGCTGTTTGAATCCCTGTCGTACCGCTTAAGTGTAATAAGGGGATCACTGTTTTTTTCACATGTCATGTTAAAACACTAATGATGTTTTCCCAAAGTTTGTGTACTTGTTGCCCTATTTCAGTTACGACGCAATTTTTGGGTTTGTAAAAAAAAATAAAATCGGCCTTGATTTTAGCAAAATAAGCCTTCAGTACGGCTCTTCAAAATTTTTTTCTGCCCTTAAATCGTACTGGAGTAACTTTTACGTACCGGTATTTTTATTTCCATCAGCAATATAAAGTATTTAGGTTCTAAATTTATGAGCCACATTTTATGGAAAAATTCGGTGGAATAATTTTGTGCAACACACAAAATTGGCTTTTGTACCGCCATTTTAAAGGTGCCATGTTCAATCATCTTTTGGGATTCCCCCCAGGTGCCTGTATCCCGAACCTGGTAGCCCCCCCAAAACCCCCTGAAAAGATCTTAAAAAAAAGTCAGAAAAACCTAGATTTTTGCGAGCTGAGCGAGCAAAAAATTAGCGTTTTTTCTCCCAAAAAAATGTAAAAAAAAGATCCCCTTTTGGAAAAAAATTCCCACCCTAAAAAAAAAAGCCTGGTTACTGGCCTGACTCCCACACCCTGCTTTACCTGGAAGTATATATAGTATCGATTTGTATTGAAAAGATGTATTTTTTTATTGTCGTCCTGAAATTTGAGGCCCTCAATTCCATTTCATTCCTTAGATTTATAAAAAATAAAAGTTTTAATGGTTAACCATCAATATTAGCACAGTAATGTACAGGGCCTTTGCAAATATCATTATTGCTTCTACCATGCATCAAAACAGCAAGTTAGTTTCCCACGGCATTTAATGGGGCGTATGTGTAAGGTTCAGGCTCTCATATCAATAGAGAACACAATCGACAAAATAGGATCAAAACACCTTTAAATTGGTACAACGTTAACAAAATTTCATTTTCCCCCTATCTGTTATGGTGGTCATATTGTTGTACCCATCAATGACCAGAGTTTGTAAAAAAAAATTCCAACTGCAAAGTGGTTTCAGAGAGGGGTAAACATCAGTCACTTTAATACACCTACGGGTGTGCGCAAGACCGTATACATAAGTTCATCGTTTTGATTACAATTCTGCATTATATTCACAGCAGAATATTTGTCAAAATGTGTGCTTCTCTATGTTTAATGGACAGAAAATATACACATACATATTGGGGGGTTATGATCAGGCTGTTACGCGGGATATCACAGCATGCCCCTTTAAAGTTGAAAATAGTCCTATAGTACATTTGCACACAAACATGCTCTAATACACCAAATACAACTCATACCTGGCTAATGAATTATATAGGCCTAAGAAATTTAAATGCATATTGGCCTAGCCTATAACAACCTGCAAATTCAGCAGGTTTGGCAATACTGTTACAGATTTGAGCCAACGTACTGCATATGGTGTAATCTATACTCTAATTACTTAATTACCTTAATTCTTGTAGACAATGTGAGCCACAAACAACATAAATAAAAAGCAAAGTTGCTTGAAAAGAACCAAAATATCCACCATAATTGCTCCCAGCACTAGCAACTTGCAACTGCCATATGATCCTCAGCAATTTGAAATGGCAGTTGGTGGTCAATGTTGACATGTATGCAAATTAAGTGTTGACTGCTTATATTAAGCTTCTAATGACTAGCTTATTTTGAATGGTCTTCAACGGGCCTAATTTTCAATACTGATGCCTATTTTGATTCTGACTAATGAAGCCTAATTTCCTAATTGTTTTCGAACTGCTTATTTTTTCAAGATCGACTGCCTATTTGATTATGACTACATGAAGAGACTTCGACTACGTATTTGAAAATGCTTGGATTGAACTGCTTAATAATACAGTTGAATGCCTTCGACTGCCTATCGACTGCCTATTGACCGCTTATAGGCAGTGTTTTTTTGTGTTAAGATTTAACCCTTTTATTTGAAGGATAATGAGATTAAGAAACTATAGTTTGGTTGAAATATTGGTGCCATGCAGGGATATTTTCCAGCCCCTCCAACAAAAAAAAACACATTTAGGGCTGTAATTAAGGCACTGTCAGTGATTTACCTAAATCAGAAAATCGTAAAAAATCATCAAAAATCGGATTGTTGCATTTTTGGAAGAAGTATAGGTATCCTAACATGCCCTGCAGTAATAAGTCTAGAAGCAACCTATAAGGACAGATTGGATGTTTTAGTCATTAATGTCGTACGGACACTTACTACAACATGTAAATTGAATGGGATTCATATCTCTGAACACTGATTTTTCTTTCTAACCTTTTCTGATTCTGGGTCAATATTTTCAGTTGGAAAAATACCTTATGAGAGACCTACAGACTTA